>JAODAL010016627.1:0-80124 GCA_025379985.1 Phyllomedusa bahiana | reverse complement strand
GATTGGGAGCAATCCTGGCAGTGATGCAGCGGGTTTACTACCCTCTCCACCTGTCCATACAGCCATCCAAACACGGTGACACATATTCATCTTAGCTCAGTTTAGAAAGGGCATGAGGAACAGAATTTAATATTTTAGGGGGGACTGTCAGGTGTAGGAATTGATTGAAAACTTTAAAATAATAATGTTTATGTCCAGTGATTATATCTAGAAACTGTCTATATACTGTTTGCATAAACCATTCTCTATCCCTATTATCCCTTTACCAGCTTTATTCAGATACTATACGCTTGGAATGCATAGCTTATATGAAAGGGAAAAACTAACTTCAGGATGCCCCTTTTCCCTGAAAGATGCTGAAATAACATATGGATCATAATGGCTCACAAATATTAGCTTATACAGCAAAAGCAGAAAAAGATGGCGCAGAAGTAAATTTAAACCAACACCCAAGCCAGAGCATTTCATGGACAAACAACTCCATTTCAGGAAATGTGTTTTGCTGAGACTGTGCAATATTATGCAACGCATGCAGAAATGAAGAAGTGATGTATATCACCATATATGAATATGTATTTGGTTTCCTTATAAACTTGCCTCCCCAAAAGTTAATTAACCAATGATCAAACGACACATACTTACAACAATGTATACGTATCACATACTATAAAAGTCTGTACTTCCTGATAATAAATCAGAACTGCTTTCCAGACAAATTTGTGTGGACGGTACTTCCTGGGGCTCCAGCTATACAGAAAATATATATTAATTTGGAGGAGATAGCAATTAGCAAGAGTACAGATAAAAGGGTGAAAACTGTACATCACAAGGACAGGTGGCAGAGGTTCATGGTCGAGGGACGTAGGCAAGAAGGTACAGTACACGGTAGGACAGAAGACTCAGGAACGCTTTCTCAAGAGGCAATAGGCACTAAAGATCCGGCGCTGGGCACAGGAAAGGGCAGGCTTAAAACAGGGGCTGTGTCCGGAAAAGGAATTTACCAGTGCGCTGGCCCTTTAAATCCAACAGTGTCGGTGCGCGCGCACTAGGAGGAGGGGACGCACACTTCGGGAAGCAGAGACACAGTCAGGAGCGCGGCTGGTTAAGTTGGAGCGAGTACGCCCGCCGTCCGACATGTGAGACACGGTGCCACTCGCCCGCGGGGCACGAATGCGCCCGCAAACTGGAGGGGGGTTAGCGGGGGCACCCGTGACAAGGGGTTATCCCATCCCTACCCTGAAACCGGCTTTTATGCATGCGCTTAGGAAAGATCCTAATTCTGTGCTTAATCCTAATTGTAATGAACAACAACATAAAAGTAATGACCGTCAGTAGGATAATCGCCACCTTTGATAACCGTAGTAGGGAAGTTATGGGTATCTTACGTAGGCATTGGAACATCTTACGTGTGGACCCAGTCCTGGGTGAGATCTTTATGGAGCGTTCTCTTGTAACGTTCTGAAATGGAAGATCAATTTAGGAATCCTGAATCAGGATAGGTTAATTCACAGTCATTATGAACCACCACAGTGGGAGGGAACATGGCGTGATCATAAGCCTCTAGGTATGTTCAGATGTGGAAAATGTGTTGCATGTCCATACATAACCAAATCTAAGAATTTTAAAAGTCATGTAACTGGACGTGAGTATCAAATACGGGATTTCTTTAACTGTCAAACATAGGGAGTTGTCTATTTAGGATTTTGTGTTTGCGGTAAACAATATGTCGGCAAGACAACGAGGCAGTTTAAAATAAGGGTTAGAGAACATATTGGGGATATTAAATATCATAGGAATACCCCAATATCACGTCACATCTGGTAGGAACATGGAGGTTATTACTCTGAGTTTTCTTTTTTTTGTGTTGAATAACTTAGAGTTAATATGAGAAAAGGAGATATTGATAAGAAACTCCTATGAAGGAAGCAGAATGGATGTTTAGACTTAAAACACTTCATCCCGAAGGTCTGAATGAAATGCTTTACATAAAGTTGAACAAACTCCTTTTCTAATTGTTTTTCTACCCTCTCATAATGTATAAATGTGGTGATTGTGCCATGAAGGGCAATCTAGTCGGGAATGTTTATTGATTGTACTGTATCTAACATCTTTATGTATTATGTATAATACCTTTTTCTAAGTGCTTTCCTTTGTCCTTTCTGGATATACTTACCGTAATACCTTTTTTTGTGGGCTAAAGATTTATCTTTATTTTATCTTATGTAACCTCCCCACCCCCCTTGGTAGTCATACTTTTAAGCACTTATGTGATGACTACTAAATGCTACTTGCACAATTATAATGGTTATTTTGTTGTAGAGTGCTTTATCTAGTGATCTTGATATGTCCAGTTCTCTAGTGACTTGATGCTATTTGCACAATTTTAATGGTCATTTTGGGGCAGAGAATTCTATTAAATGCCCTTGATACGTTGAGCCCCCATTTTCCTTTCTATGTGCGCTAGTGTTCGCTTCTGCACCCTGATGTCTCTCATACATATGGGAATACGCAAGTATAATAGTGATGTGCATGTGCAGATTTTAATCCCACACGCGAGACTTGGATGCCGAGATTTTGGATTGTGCACTTGCACATTAGCTGTGTCTAAGCGCGCACTTGAATAATGGCCTAGGGTCTCCTTGACTATGAGGTAATGAATTGATTTTGCACATGAGCAGTGGCTTGCGGTGAACGCTGGATGCCTAAGTATGACATGCCTTAGTGCATACTTTTTTTTATTTCAGCAGATATTGGGTTAATTAACACTAAGAAAGGTTATTAATGGTTAGTATATGTAACCAGATAAGACATTCTAGGGTGGCACTTTTCATCGGTCACGCTATCTGGGAGTATCCTTCACATTTGTGGTATTAGTCCATAAAGCTATACTGAATTGTGTTTATGGTTGTCTCCTGATTAACCCCTGTACAATAGTCGGGGGAGAAACACGCTGGAATTTGTATTCAGAATGGTGATGAGGTCGCATTTTGACTTTTATTACATATTGTGGATTTAGAAGAGTTAGCTATTTTACTGTTTATTAGTGTTGATCAAACCGTTCTAGAAAAATTAAGTTCTAGTAGAACTCGAACCGAACATTTTACTGTTTGTTCGAGTAAAGTTCTGGTTCTTGTTCGACATGCCAGTTTCAGTTTAGTTTTCAGCGTCTTTCTGCACTTTTGCCGGCCATCCAATCACCTTTATACACTTTTGCCAGCCATCCAATCACTGCAGAGCACAGAGAGGTGTCAAAAACATCATCGTTGAGGTGTAGAGCTCTCATTGGCTGCTAAAAACACATGACCATGTCATATATATTTCACTGTATTGCCTTGTGAACACCATTTTCAGCTCACTGTCTGTACTGTACAGACTGCTCTTAGTTAGATAGCATTTTCCTCTCCATAAACATCAACAGTTAGGGAGTTTGGTATTGCTGACTGCATCTTTCGCACACCCAGAAGCTGTTATTTGGTGACATTTGAGGGCATGTATAATGCCTAATTCAACTATACATGGATATATATTATAAAGAGTTCTTGGATTTGCTAAACATACTCATTGCCCAAAAGTTCAGTTTTTGCAATTATGGGGGTTCAGTAAATGTATAACACACCGTCTCCAAATCTCATATTTGTCAAAGGGGCTGTTGGGCCCCTCAGGATGCAGGGCCCCATAGCAGCTGCTACCGCTGCACCTCGTTTAGCTATGGCCCTGCTTGCAAGCTGTCCTCATCTTTTAAGTTAGCCATTGAAAGGAATGAAGTAATTTACCCTCTTAATTTTTTTCTGCCACTCTAAGCCTAATTTTCTTCACTAAGTTGTTCCACATATCCAGTTTACTGTTATGGATTGTAATTACAGCTTCTCCTCACCTATATATGTTTAAAAAATTAACCAGAACATCTTCTCCCATTGACTTTAATGGGGTTCGAGTTCTAGTTAGAATAAAACCTCGAACCAAGCATACTACAGTTCGAGATTTTAATCGAACTAGAACTTTTTACTGCTCGCTCATCTCTACTTTATCTACTGTATTACTACAACAGTGTTTGGTAGACTATATTTAAGTGGCTATAGGGAGTTGAGTAGGGATTGACAGGATGAGCCATCGATAGGTGGGACTGACTTTGTCAGGGTGATCTCCCGCCTCTTTAAGGGACTTATAGTGATTACCTATAGTTATAACTTGTCTCTATTCCATTAGAACCTATCCCTCTCAGGGTGTTTTAAATTTGTGTATTTTGTTTACTTATTGTATTTGTGATATGGATTTTCTATTATAATAAAAGGAATATCTTAATATGAATTCTATGTTTATTTTTTGTAGTGATTTATGTTAATAGACCGACTTATGTTGAATTGTTAAGCTTTTCTGTGATTTTTATATGTTATAAAAATTATAAAGATATTTTAAAAAATTAAGCCAATTTACAGTAGACATATGGAAGATGCTAGTCATAAACTTTTTTTAACTTTGCAAATGGCAAATGTTTCCAAACTTCGATAATTTTTTTCTTTATTTCACAAATAAACAAGGATTGTATAAACCAAAACTTATTACTAAATTGAAGAATAAGGTATCATGAGAAAAGAAAATCTAAATCACATGGATAAATAAAAGCATTCAGAAGTTTCATGATTGAAGGAATATAAAATATATATAGGTCATTTGTATTTTTTATAACTTTCACACAATGAAAACATTTACAAAAATAATTTGTGTTTATGTCACCATGTTTTACGGAGGGGGCAAGATGTAATTTTAATTGGAACCATTTTTGGGTACATAGGACTTATTAATTAACTTTAAATGTGTACGACATTTATCATGCAGCTGCAATAACATTTCTGATTCATTATTAGGTTGTTGCAAATTTAGCATTTCCATGTATGTGTATTTTTATCCTTTATTTGCTACCAATTTCTCAGTCCTTTTTTTTCTACCTAACTTCTTTAAACTTTTTTTTAAATTAAGTCCCACTATGGGACTTTACATTGCAATTCTTTGATTATTAATATAATGCTTTAGTATACTTAGAATACCTCGTTGAATGTGTCACGGTCCATGCCACTGCTTCCGTTCTGAGCCGCAAGCAAGGCTGTGTCCCTGCTGCTGCGGCAGTTCCGCCACCTCTGGCACTTAGTACTCACCTACCCTCGTTCCTGCTTCCTGGCGTCCTGTGCGCACATGGAACTGCTCTATTATTTAAAGGAACAGTGTTCCAATTACCTGGCCAGAGACCTTTGACCGTCTGGGATATAAGGTGCTTCCTGCCCTTGTTCCAGCATCAGTTCATTATTGTCTATCTGAGCTCCTGACCTGCTGCTGGGTTCTGCTGTTTCAGAGTTAATCCCTGAGATTCCTGAAGTCAGTTTGTTATAGTCATACTTACCAACCCTCCCGAGTTGGCCAGGACACTCCCGAAAATGGGGGCCATCTCTCGCCCTCCTCCCCCCCCCCCCCAGATGGGTTGCTGAACCATCCGTAGCTGAACAGCGGCTGGAGGTTCTACAGTATAAGCGGCATCATGGCAGCATCAAGAGACGCTGTCCTGAAGCCACTGACTGCCGACAGCGGCGGCAATGGTCTGATAGCTTCCTGCATAGGAAGCTATGAGAGCAGAATAACAAGTCACAGAGTGCACTGCTGGGAAGGGGGCAGTGTCTCTAGCAGTCGCAGGGGCAGGAGACAGGCCACAGGTGACAGACTCTGGTGATTGCCTATGGTAATAGTAGAAAGAAAAAAAAGGAGAAGCCTCAGGAGGGGGGGGCCGGAAGCATCGCAGAGCACAAAAGAAGAAATCAGAGAGGCAAAATGAATCAACAGAGGGAGAACACAGTCAGGCCATCAACCAGGAGACATCCTCAGAAATAAAAGATGAGGTGAACCTTGTTGTTAATATTTCTTCAGTATCACTTACAGCTTCAGAAATGCGTTTGTTAAACAAAGGCTTATCATTCAGTCCCTCTATTACATTTGATTGGTTTCAATTCGAAATTGATCTCCAACATTTTTTTAGGCATTTACGTCTTAAAGCGTTTTTTCATGATAGGGGTGATGTGCATAAGGAGAGCTACCAGGTGCTGGATTCTAGGGAGAGTCCCATTAGGTTAAGAGATTTGGATTTGAGAGTGAAGAGTGATTTTTCACCACCTCAAACGAATCATGTTGTTGAAACATACATCAGACTTACAACAGATAAAATGAGATTACTTAAAGACCAGGATATATCAGAAAGACCCAATCTATCATTAAGTGAGAACAGGGCCCTGAGGGAGCTCATGAACAATCCTTTGATTGTTGTAAAACCAGCTGACAAGGGGGGGGGGGGGGGGGGCGGTAGTGGTGATGGACAGAGTCAAGTATGAAATTGAAGGTCACCGACAATTGGCGGATGAGGCTGTATACACTAGGTTAGATAATGATCCAAAATTTATAATCATGAAAGAAATCAATCTTCTGGTTGATCGGGCAATTTGTGAAGGAATAATTGATGAAAAATTGGGAAATTTTCTTAAGGTAGCTTCTCCAGTTACCCCAATATTATATATACTTCCCAAAATACATAAATCTTTGGTGGACCCCCCGGTAGACCCATTGTCTCGGGTAAGGGGTCGATCTTTAGCAATATTGCCATCTTTCTTGACAAAATCTTGAGGTCCTTCGCCACGACTGCCCCCTCCTACATCAGGGATACATCAGACTTCCTCTGTAAAATACAGGAGATTAGTATCCCAGTAGGGTGTGTCCTAGTGTCTTTTGATGTGGTTTCACTGTAAACATCGATAGAACACTCTGATGGACTAGCGGCAGTGTCGGGATCGCTGACCGATGCAGGGTGGGCTCCGAATTACTCACGTTTCATCCTCTCTCTCCTGGAGATTGTCCTCATGAGGAATTATTTCCTTTTTGGGGACAAATTTTATCTCCAGAGGCGTGGCACTGCCATGGGGTCCAATGTGGCCCCCACTTATGCTAACATCTACATGGCAGCACTGGAGGAGGAACGTATTTACCACTCAGGGTTTTCGGAGCACATCCTGCGTTGGTGGCGATATATCGACGATATTTTTCTCATTTGGACAGGGTCTTTGGAGGAATTGGATTTGTTCCATCCCTTTTTGGGAACCCAATGTAGACCTGGCCTGAGGTTTACTAAGGTTGTGTCCAACACTTCGATTGAATTTTTGGACACAACAGTATACATTGTAAATGATAGACTTGAGACTGATTTGTATGTGAAGACGACAGACAAAAATAATCTCTTATATTACAAGAGTTATCACCTAAACTATGAGGGGACTCGCTCCTTGGAGCCAGTTTTTTGAGGGTTAAGAGGATTGTATCTGATGAGACTAAAATTGTTACTAAGATTGATGAGATGTGTCGGAAATTTATTCAACGGGGTTATCCTAAACCCTTGTTGAGTCGTATGAAGGATCGAATTAAAAGGGTTAAAAGATCTGACATTTTGCAACCTCGTGATAAAAGAACTAATATAAGAATCCCTTTTGTTACCACTTATGGTAAAATTGGCCCCAAGATAGCTGAGGTATTAAAAGAGGAATGGCACATCTTACAGAAGGGCCTCCCGGATATAAAGGAATTTTCAGTAACCCCGATGATGGCCTATAGGAGAAGTAAGAATCTTCGGGATAAGTTGGTAAAAGCAGATTCCCTCCTTCTTGGTTTTAGACAGTCCTTTTTGGGCCCCCCCAAAAACCGGCAATTTCCCATGCCTCAATTGTTGTAATTGTAACAACATGATTAAAGGTGACTGTTTTCATCATCCGATGACAGGTAAACTGATCAGAATTAGGGAAAGATTTACGTGTCGAACCTCATATGCCATATATATGATCACCTGTCCCCGTAGTAAAAATTTATATAGGGGGAAACGACCATGGAAGCCGAGAGCGCATTAATAAACATAAAAAATACGATACGGAGGGGGATGTAGATTTACCGGTAGCACGCCATTTCATCGAATGCAACCATTCAGTATCTCAGTTGAGGTTCAGAATAATTGATCATGTGCCCCCATGAGAAGGGGGGGATCGAGAGAGATTGTTGCTAAAAACGGATTGAAGTGGAATTTTTGATTTTGAATCCTTTAATCAGATGGCTTAAATCCGAATTTTTTAAAACTAACTTGATTTAGGACTCCTGTATACTTTTTGTTACCTTGTGTTTTTAATTATTTTTTTATCATTTCACTCACATATTTTTATTTATATTATCTCCTTAGGTTGAAGAAAGGATGTGGGACCTCTTTCTATATTGTCTTCTTAAGTTATATGATTACAATTTTATATTTTATTCTGTCTATTTGGGCATTCACGTTCTGTTGATTTGCTCTTTGTTAAGTGACTGTTTTTTTCTTCTATTTTTGGGTCTTAAATTTGGAATTATACAGGTGGGCTTTCTATATTTGCCCCTTGCGTTTAGCACATCTTCTTTAGGGGCATACTTTGTATGTGCTGATGAGGGTTTGTGCATCATTGCTGGGGAAATTGCTGTCATGGTCATGATAGCTCCTTCTCTGTGCATGATGTTGGGCGCTTGGCATAGGGATTATAGCCCTGATAATCTTTAAAGTTGTACCTATAGACTTATTTTTATACAACATTTTCCTTATAAAATAGAGACAGTTGTTTTCAGTGCCTATTTAATACATTTCTGATGTATAAAAGATGGTGCGACATATTTGGCGCCTGTTCTTCTTTTCTGTACACTAGGGCATTGAATTTTAACGAGTTTAAATTGAGCTGCCCCCAAAGTGGCGGAGTTGTGCGCTGACCTCTGACATGCGCAATGAAGATTTGTAGTTCCTCCGATGTGCGTGACGTAGATTTGTAGTCCATAGTGAAACGGACATGCGCGAGGTCTTTTGACATGCGCAGTAATCACCTTGGGACGCCGCTCTACAGCACGCTGACAGGTCCTCGCTCCCGTTTAGGTAACCACTGGTTGGAGATTTTTTAATCCTTAGCACTTTTATATGTCACAGATCTATTGGCTATATAATTTGTTAATTTTGTTATCTGATCACTGATTGGTAAAATTTACTGATGTGGGTGTGTATTTGGATCACTAATATACTTGCACTTTTAATGTTTGTAATATGCTTGAAATAAGGCTCTATCACTTAATTTTGAGCCGAAACGTTGCATTTGTGATACTCTGGATTATAATTAAAGAAGACCTTTATGCTGACATCTGCTTCTTCAATTTTTCTGCCTATGGCAATAGTCTATTTAGCTTCCAGGAAAACTGGGTAGCACTCCATCCCCCAAAGGTGGCACCCAGTATTCTTATCATGAAAAGCTCGATATTACCTTTGGGCTATGTTTGTCACCCAGCTTTCCTAGATACTGCATAGGTTATCCGGCCTATATGTATATGTGTATGTATGTGTGTAATGTTTGTCTATTTACAGGTTCCCATTTGGACTACTTGGATTTGGTGGACTACGTCGGATCAATCTTGGATCTATTTTTTTTTCAAATAAAATGGTTTAAGAGGGCTGGTGTTGGGGAGTGTTTATTTATATAAAAGTTTTTCGTGCAATTTGTGTTTGTGTATTTTTTCATATCATTTTAGTGATAGTAATGGAGACCTCTGACAGATGGCTCTTCATTACTAGCGTTGGGGCTTGGTGTGACCCAGCAGTGTTTCTCATCACTACAAGACTGACACTAACCCCGTGTCACTATAACCCCAGTTCCCAATGCACCAGGGGTACTGGGAACAGCCGGTACCCATCAGAAGCGGACCCTCTAATGTGAGGGTTCACTTCTGGAGCAGCTGCAGGCTGGTATTTTAGAATGGGAAGGGATCAGTATCAATAGTTCTTTCCATTCAGATAGTATCAGGCTGCAGCTGTCGGTTTTACCTTGGCTGGCTATGGAAAATAGGGGGGACCCCATGTGTTTTTTTTCCCCCCGAAAATGTCTTTATTTAATGGGAATCTAATCACGGGCATCCACTGTAATTATTACAGGAGTTGCCCACTTCAGGATTATCAATAAAAAAAACGAAATGGGGTCCCTCCATTTTCCATAACCAGTCAAGGTAAAACCGACAGCTGCAGCCTGATACTATCAGAATGGGAAGGTCCATTAGCACTGGTCCCTTCCCATTCTAAAAATACCAGCCCGCAGCCACCTCAGAAGTGGACCATCACATTAGAGGCTGGCTCTTCCCAGTACCCCTGGTGCTTTGGGAACTGGGGTAATAGTGACTCGGGGTTAGTGTCAGTCTTGGGGTGACAAACACTATTGCTGGCTGACGCCAAACCCGAGTGATAGTAATGAAGAGACGTCTGTCAGATGTCAGATTATCATTTTATTAACTAAATCAATCCAACATTGATCTGACATAATCCAATGAGTCCGACATTGTCCAAAGGGGAAACCTGTATAAATATAAGAACATTAAAAAAAAAAACATAACAGTACTAAACTCTTATCTCCTGCACCCCCTGAAGACCAGGCCTGTGCCTGATCTTCTGGGGGTGCAGGGTACGAAGGTCACCCTGCACAATATGATTCTGGTGGGGTACAGAGCACAGTCACAGCACAATATCCAGAGGGGTGGTCCTATGCCCCCCCAAGGAGATTGTAAACTGTGCTTTTTACACCTCTCTCCCACCACTGCCCACCGTTGTGTTATGCATTCTAGTGCCAACACAAAATACAACCGCCCATCACTCCATAACCTCTCCACCTAATACCCTATAGTCCTCTCACCTCCACCACCTATCACCCCATAACCTCTCCACTTAATACCCCATGGTCCTCACATCTCTACCTAACAATCCACATATTGCCCCATAACCTTCCCACCTATTACCCCATAGTCCTCTCACCTCTACTTATCCCTCCACCTATCACCCCATAACCTTCCCATCCATTACCCTAGAGTCCCTTCTCCTCCACCTATCGCTTCATTCCACCTACACCCCATAACCTTCACACCTTTACCTATCACCCCATAATCTCTCCACCTATCACGCCATGTGGAGTTTGTACATAGGTGAGCACAGGTAGGGAAGTGCTGAAAAAAAATAGAATTCTAATATATTTGTTTGGTAAATTCTGCAGGGACGAGTCGTGACCAAGAGAAGTCATCATGGCGGTCTGGACAGGATGGAGAAAGGGAAAAAGAAAAATTCCAGCCATAGAGGAGGTCTCTGGTGAGTCCTGAGATGTTACTGCACTGTAGTCACTTAAATGTCTTCAGAGCTTGTGCACACTGGTAATATCACCATATAATCCCTGTATGGTAGAAATTTTGGTAGCAGTATAATGGTTTAGTTACACTTTAGGGGTATCTCCCAACTCTTCTTGATGCTGAATAAGCTATACAATGTCCAGGAAAGCTGAACCCTAATTTAGCTTTCTTCCAGAGTCGTTACACAGTTAGGTGAAGAGAGTGTGGCTTTTTGCAAAAGGGCATGGCTCAACACCAAGAGGGCCCACTTGCAAAAATTGGAAAATATGGTTATAGTACATCAGACCTCCTGGCTGTCATTATCTCCTGTTCCTGCACCTGTGTATATTCCTGTTGTTCCTGCCATTATACCAGCCCGTTAACTACTGCTGTTCCTGTTGCTGTACCAGTCTGCTACACTCCTATGACCTCTAGTCCTCCTACAGCTATACACCTGCTACTACCGCTTCCTGTGTCCGATGCACCTGTCCTGCACTTCAACTGTCACCGTGAGTAGCCATGTCAGGGGTAGTGACCCGGGGGTTCCCAGGAATTCGAAGTCCGTTCCGGCTTTGCAGCGGGCACTGGTGAAGACCGCGGCCCCTTAGACTCCGCTCCCTGGTGTAGGTCTTCACCTATACCATCTTGCCTGCAGTGATAACAGTGGATAAAAACATGTTACCCAACGATTGACGTGTCAGTGCATACTGTCACCGTCGGATAGTTACAGAATGAACTGACCATGGATCCCGCCGAGGTGACCTGCCTGGCTGATGGTTCCACCAGGGGATCAGTACCCGTATGGCACATGGTTCACCCTGAGCATCTGTACCCGTCTGGCTTATGGTTCGCCCAGAGCGTCAGTACCCACTGGCTCATGGCTCCGCCCAGAGCATCTGTACCCACTGACTCATGGAACGTCCAGAGCTTCTGCACCCATTTGGCTTGTTTTCCCACCTTGAGTCCCCTCTCCATTTTGTCTGGTGCCCCATTTGTTCCTCCTGTGCACCTCCTTATCTAGGTTTTCCCAGTACTGGCTATATCTGACATTGTAGTTGGTTTAGGGGCTGCCCCCAGAGAAGGTTTGGGCCCCAGATGTATGTGGCATTGCTTTCTGTGGAGTGGGAGGAGGAGGAAGCTTGAAAGGGGGACTACCATCACGGTCCATGCTGCGGCTTCCATTCTGAGCTGTGGGCAAGGCCGTGTCCCTACTGTTGCGGTGATTCTGCGACTTCTGCTGTATACTTACCAGTCCCTGTCCCTGCTGCGGCAAGCATACGTGTCAGACGGCGGTGCCCGTCGGCACTTGAGGCCTCGTGTATGAAAACTGTCTAGGTCTAAAACTTGGCCATAGCAACCAATCAGAATGCTACTTTTCTTTGTCCAGAGCACTATATGGAAGGGGTGCTTTGATTACCTGCTATGAGCAACAAAGTGAGTTTAAGACCTCGACAGTTTTCATACATGGGGCCTTTAGTAATCACTTCTCGCTCCTGCTTCCTGGCATTCGTTGTGCACACTGCTGTTTCCAAGGGCGTGTTATTTAAAGGGACAGTGCCCCAATTACCTGGTCAGTGACTTTCGAACTTCTGGGTTATAAGGAACTTCCTGCCCTTGTTCCAGCATCTTTTCATTATTGCATAGCTGAGCTCCTGACCTGCTCCTGGGTTCTGCTGTTCCAAAGTTAACACCTGAGATTCCTGAAGTCAGGTCGCTATAGTCCATCAGATATCCTGACCTCCTGACTGCTATTATCTGCTATTCCTGCACCTGTGTATATTCCTTTTGTTCCTGTCGTTATATCAGTCCATTAATTCCTGCTGTTCCTGCCGCTGTACCAGTCTGCTACCCTCCTGAGACCTGTAGTCCTCCTACGGCTATGCACCTGCTGCCACAGCTACCAGTGTCTGGTGTTCCAGTCCTGCACTTCGGCTGTCATTGTGGGTAGTCACATCAGTGGGAGCGACCTGGGGATTTCCTGCAGCGAGTCCATTCCTGCCTTGCAACGGGCATCGGTGAAGACCGGGGACCCCTTAGATTCCGCTCCCTGGCGTAGGTCTCCACCTATACCATCTTTCCCGCGGTGATGACAGTGGATCCACACCTGTAACCTGACGATTGACATATCAGTGCATACTGTCACTGCTGAATTATTACAGAATGCTACTATGTGGACTTTGTATCTATGAATATGCAGTGTACGATAGCAGCCGGAAAGGTCTGCAATGGTGTATATATTCCGCCGGGTTTCTGCATGCACAATGATAAACGGATGGCAAGCGACTTCAAAGGAGAAGAAAGTCACATGGTCCCGCCACTGGTAGGTGGCAGTTACGTGTCACCAAGGTACTGGCCTTGGTGAGGTAGGAGCCGTTGTTTTCTGTTGTCAGCTGCGATATGTGATTTGCACATGTTTAACAGCTAGTATAGCTGTTGTAAAACAGCTTACTCCGGGACGGCTCTTACCGGGAGCAGTCAAAGTGTTGGGTGGGTGACTGCTCCCCCAGGGTCCAGTCCACAGTTTGGCTGCCTTATATAATTCAGCTAGTCAGCTGCTAGGGGTGGCTGTTACCCAAAGGGAAAAGAGTTTTGAACCCGAGAGGTTGCGGACTGGAGAGAGGCCAGAATTCCCATTACAGCCACGGCTGGGTTTAAGGTGTAGTGAGGATAAACTACCTTTGTACTAGCCAGTGCTCAGACGAGCAGGAGTTTATTTCATTTGTTTTGGCTTTTACGTTTTTCACCCGTTGCCACTGTCTTGTTTGCATGTGTGCCCAAAAAAATACGGGAGCAACCGTATTTGGACTATAAATCTTCTGAGTCCCTGTCAAAATGGACTTTTTCTACGATCCCAGAGCGGTTTTCGGCTCCATATGGTGGAGGTATGCGAAGGGCATCTTAACCCTTCCCTCCGGAGCCAGTTTTGGCCTCTCTGACAGACCCCCTTTTTTTTAAACTTGTCATGTGTCATTTTATTTAATATTTTTTTGACATTTTAAACCTATCCAGGTGATTCAGAGATTGTTTTCTAAACCCCCAATTGTGCTTTTAAAATAGAAGAAATTTTGGTCCAAAAAATACTTGTTTTTTTTGGAAAAATATCAAAGTATCCCTGAAAAAAATTTTAAAAAAAATTTTCCAATTTTTAAAACTTCCAAAAAAATTTTGCATTTTAAAACAGATATTTTCCCCTCAAAAAAGTTTATAACTACATCTTTCCATATGTTGCTTTAGTTTGGCATCATTTTTTTAAAATTTTTTTTTTTTTACGACATTAGGGGGCTTAGGGGGGAAATTTTGTATAATTTTCACATTTTCAAAAAAAAATTTGGGAATAAACATTTTTTTTGGGGGCCCCCTCCCGTTCAAAGTGTCTTTATTAACCTTATGTTAGATACCCCCCCAAAAAATTTACCTCAAACTAAAAACTTTCACCCCTTTTAAAAATATTCAAAAACCGCATTTAGGAAGTTTTTTAACCCCTTAGGTTTTCACAGGAAAAAAAGCACAAAGGGGAAGGGGGAATTTTCAAAAATTTTTAGTTTTTTTTCAGATATTCAATTTTTAAAAAAATTAAATTTACAAGAAAACCGGGAAATGTTTATCAGGGAAAAGCAATTAAAAATTTTATTCCCAAAATTTTGCCCCTTTCAGAGATAACCCCTATTTTGGCCCTACTGTTTTTTTGGCTCAACCACAAGCCCCCGAATTTGGAGGGCACCTATGGAACTCTGGGGTCCATTTTTATTACGATTTAAATTTTGGGGGCCCTTTTAGGTTTGGGGGAAAACTCTAAGGTGTAAACTTAATTAAAACTCCCCTGAAAATACCCCAAATTTGGGAAACTACACTCCTTAAGGGGAAAATATCCCTGGTTTTTAGTGAGCATAACGGGCCCCCCAGGTGTCACCCAAAAATTTTTTTTGGTTTGACAGTGAAAATGATTATTTTTTCCAATAATCTTTCAATTTTTAAACTGAAAAAAGTTTATTTTTACCAAAACATTCCCAGTAAAAAAAGCATCCCAAAAATTTGTTACGCCCTTTTTTTCCCCAAGTTCGACCCTTTTGGGGGTAAACGCTGTTTGGGCGCATGGCAGGGGGTATAAGGGGGGGGAGTGTTATTTGGGCTTTGGAACGCAGATTTTGGGGGCCAGGGCGCAAATTTTTAAAGCCCCCCAAAGTTTCAAAACAGGGGAAACCCCCCAGAAGCACCCCATTTTTGGGTTCAGCCATTTGGGTGCAAGGGGTTCCCAAAATTTTTTTTTTTTGCATTGGCTATGAAAATGAGGAAAAAACGCCCAAATTTCCCCCATTGTTTTTTTGGGCTACCCAATTTTTTCAGGGGTTCGCCGTTTTAGTATAAATGACATAAATCTTTACTATTTGGGGTCGGTCAATTGCAAGATATAGAATTTTTTTTAGTTTTTTTATGTTTTTTTTATTTTTACACAATAAAAATAGGTCTATAAAAAATAGCCCTTTTTTTGTTTGGGGTTTTTCCCGTTTTTTTTTTGATAGCCCTTTAAAGTTTTCAGTTTTTTTGTATACGGAGCTTGATTATGGCTTTTTTTTTGTGGGAAGGTTGAATTTTTTTTTTGTCCATTTTTGGGGGGCATATGCCGAATTTTATCACTTTTTATTAATTTTTGTTAAGGTTTTTTTGAAAAAAATACAGCATTCCTGTAGTTTTTTTTTATTTTTAATTTTTTCAGCATCAACCCCGGGAGCTTTAACTGACATGTTTGTATTACCCCCATCAGGTCGAAAACGATTTTACCCGCCCATACCCCAAAAATTTGTAAATTTTTTTTTTATGTTTTACTGCTTTAACACAAAAAAAACACTTTCATTCAAAAAGGAAAAAAACTTTTTTTGCATCCCCCATAGTCTGAGAGCCATAAATTTTTTATTTTTTTGTGTACGAAGCTGTTTTAGAGGCTTGGGTTTTTTTCGGGGTGAGTTGACGTTTTTTTAATTTGGGATCATATTTTTTTGGGGGCAAACTTTTTGGGTCAGTTTTTAAAACGTTTTTTTGGAAAGGGGAAGGGAAGAAAAAACTGCAAACCCAAGTGTTTTTTATTTTTTATTTTTAACCCCGCGCTCACCGGGGTTCCCCTGACCAGTTTTTTTTAACTCTCCTTGGGGCGATACATTACGGCCCAAAACCCTTTTTATATTTTTTTTTTTTATTTTTGAAAACACCTTTTAACAAAAAGTGTTTTTATTGGGGGTTTAAAAAATAATTTTTTGCAACGCGCTTTGAGACCATAACTTTTTTATTTTTCCGTTTTAAAAGAAAAGTGTAAGGACTTTTTTTTTTTGCCCCGGGGGGAACTGTTTTTTTAAGTGGTTCCCAACCTTTGGGTTTTATATGAGTTTTTAAATCCTTTTTAAATTCCCCTTTTTTGTTTCCCGCAGGGTGTACAAAAAAAACACAGTTCTTTACGTTTTTTGTTTTTTTTTTTTCGGCGTTTTACCAAATGGGGGTTTAAATTTAAAGTGACAGTGTGTTTTTACTTTTTTTACTTTTTTTAAAATTTCCCAGTGGGGGTTTGGGAACAGCAAACCATGGGGAAAAAGCAATCCCTTAGATTGCTGTTTTAATAGGAGGGGCCCCGTGAAAATTTTTACTGCTGTGAAAAGGTCGCCCAAAGGCAACTACTGACACAAACCCCAATGGTGGGCGTCACCAGGGCTAAACCCCGGGGTTTTTTCAGAAAGGGATCGGGGATTTTGGGAAGGAAAAGCCCCCCCCCCCGGCGATCTCCCCCGCTTTGCTGCGCCGAATGTGGCTGAGGGGGGCTTTATTCTCTGCCTGGGGGCTTTATTAAACCCCAAAGGGGCCCCCCTAACAGGGTGCGGAAATAAAAGCGTTAATCACCCGCACCGGAGCTCACCCCCACCCGGGGGGTGATGGGCGGGAGTCAGCAGAATTACCGCGGTTCCATGTTGCGATCCGCGCGGCTGCCCGAAAGCCCGCGCGATGCCGGGAGAGCATACGTCCAAGTGGGGAAAAGGGATTAAAGGGACAGACAGAGTGAGTGTGGTGACCCATGCCCGGGTAAAAGTGCAATACCCCACGGGACGGAGCTGCTAAAATGGGAAAGATCAAAAAGTTGGTTGAATCAAAACTTCAGACTCCAAACAAGCTTTTACTGCACAAAGGAGGCCACTGCATATCAAAAACGGTGCACGAAAAGGAGCGGTAAAGACCCAAAGTGAGAAAAACGTCTGCTGCTGGGGTGCACCAGGCCACGGCCACAGAACAGCACAGTATGAACCAGGCTTTGCAAGCCTTAACAGAGAGACAAGGGATGCCTCAGGGGTTGCAGCCGGCACCCCGTCAGCTGGTGCAGAGGGCGCTGACAAAAATGACTGCAGAGGATGACATTGAAGCCTACTTGGTCACGTTTGAAAGAATCACTGAGGGGGCACAGCTGCCTCAAGACCATTGGGCTGACGTGTTGGCACCCTTCCTGACAGCTGAACCCCAAGAAGCATATTTTGACCTGCGAGTCCAGGACGCCAGGGTGTATACAAGGCTATAGGAGGAAATACTGGCCCGGCTTGGCGTTACCTTGGCGGTCCGGGCACGGTGAGTCTTCCCCTGGGAGTACGATGCAAAGAAACCAGCGAGGTCCCAGATGTATGACGTATACCACCTTACCAGCAAGTGGCTGCAGCCAGAGGAGCTCACACCGGCCCAAATAGTGGAACGGGTCGTATGCAACCGATTCGTCCGTGCTCTTCCGGTGAGGATACAGCGCTGCTTGGGATACTCCGACCCTAAAAGTGTGGACGACATAGTGTCCATAGTGGAGAGATTTACTGCCACCGAGGACTTCCTTCAGGACTTACCTACCCCTGGGAATTAGAAGAGGTCGGCATACGGTAAGACTGTTCCCGCTGTTGGGGGGGATAGACTGTATCCTAAGGAAGGTTGCACGTTTCCAAAGCGTCCCAGTAAAGGGGTGCCAAGTCCCAGAAAGGACGTAAGCGTTCGGCCCCGCAGCCAGATAGTGTGCTGGCACTGCCATGGACTGGGACATATTGCTACAAATTGCCCGGTGCAGTCTGAGGCCATGGGGTGTGACTTTGGGAGATGCAGGTCTTATTTTGCCAGGCCTGTTTGTGCTGCTCACAGGGACAACATGAGCGACCGGCAAGTATGTCCGGTGCGGATAGGAGGCCATTCTGTGATGGCCTTAATGGACTCTGGAAGTTTGGTTACATTAGTCCGTGCCAACTTAGTGGACTCTGAGAAACTCCAGACCCGTTGCCTAGGGGTGATTTGCATACATGGGGACACTAAGGACTATCCTACAGCAATAGTCAAGATAGAGACTCCATGCGGGTCCGTGAGCCATGAAGTCGGTGTGGTAAAGGACTTAAAGGGGTGTTATCGTTTCATTAAATGGTCTTCAGAATAAGGGGACAGTGAAAACAAGCAACTTTGCAATTGGATGTCATTAGCAAAACTGCCTTGTTCTCACAGTGTCCCTTATCTTGTGTTTTTATTTACACTGATATCCAGTGTGGGTCTAATCCCTCCTGATCCCTCCTCCTTGCAATTCACTAGCTGAGAGCTCATTTACATTCTGTACAGCCCTGGGTCGATTCACGGAGCTGTGTGTCTGACTCGGGAGTTAGGGGCCGTAGCATTTTCTGTTTCCACACCTAGCAGAAAACAGACTGCAGCAGATTGTACAATGAGGAAAACTTGACAGTTTGACCTGTGCCTAACTCTCCTGCATACATGACAGATCTGTGCCGTTCTTAGAAACCCTGTAATACATCTCCAGCTGTGAGAGATCAGTGCTAGATTAGATTGAATGCAGCCTGTGGTATGTATACAGTCTTATAAAATAAGATGATAGGGAGAGACACAGTGCTATGTTGACTCAGAGGGGAGGGGGGGGGGAAGTCTCGGGCCAGCAGTGAAGGGGAGATGATGTCATCCAGTGGGGGGGGAAGAAACGCCCCTGCATTCACAGAGCTGGGAAGCTAAGAGAAGTGTCACTCAGCCGAAGTAAGGAAGCGATACATCCCCTTTAATGCACCATGTGATAATAGGCAATGATTTTCCCTTGTTTTGGAATGTATGGGAGAATAAGCAGGCGTAGGTGTGTAAACAACGTATGTCTAAAGTGCGTGAACCTGTAAATGCTGTGACAGGGGTATCAGAGGGTCCTGATAGCTTTCCCTTACTGGTCCTGGTTGGAGACTCAGAGGAAAATCCCCCTGAGGTTGAGTTTTCCACCTCACAGGTCGCCAAAGGTAACTTTGGGACGGAACAATTAAAGGGGTTTTGCCACCATGTAATGTTGACGTGGGAACCTCCAAAATGGGTATTTAATCACTTTTCTAAATAATGTGAAAAAAAAAAAGTGAAAACTCTGAGAGCTACAGCATTTCTCAATCCCCTTGGTTACCTCAAAGCTTCCCCTAGTCACGACCCAGGGAGCTGAAAGGCCGCGCTTGCATGAATCACTTCTTATCTGATGACAGGCAAAATGAATGGTCTTTTAAGGCACCGGGCAGCAAATTTTTTTTTTTTTTGTATACAGAATAACTAGCTGTAGTGTTATTAGATCCCTGCTTTATCTGATGAAGAAGCTTTCAAGCTGCTGTTTAGAATAGGTGTTCTTTTTGTATACAGAATTCACAGTTATAGTTTGATTATTTGATTTAAAAAATGTCACAGGATCCCCTTATGCAGGCTCTGTGCTCGGGTTTGTGTGTGTCTGTGTGCGTCTCTGTCTCCAGCTCTGTGATTTGTTTACATTACATTAGCTTCTTAGAGATAAGGGTTTTTCTCCTGACAGTGCCGTCTGAGGCTCTGTGTCTTGCTGTATTGAATCCACTTTTTGTACTGTTTATTAGTTCACTTAAGTTTTGAGACGCTGCCTTGATTCTCACTTGCCCCCCCCTCTCCTCTCCCCAAACTGCAGCTTCATGACTCAGCGTGATTTGTTTACATCTTGCTCTCATGCTGAACGGAGGTCAGTACTTGGTCTGTTGGCAAATCTCCTTTAAGGGATCCAAACCTAGCAAATGCCTGGAGGAGTGTTAAGGTCATAAATGGGGTATGGCAAGAACCTGACACCAATTTGGGGTATCCACATTTCACATACATAATAATTCTCCTTTACAGGGTAAAGAAAACCCCCATCTGGGTTGTGGAACAACTTGTATTGCCACAGTCACATGTACGCATGGTCTTGGAGCTGGGTCATTCACCTGTGCTTGGGTGGCATTTAGGGGTGGACAAGACCAAGGAGCGCATTGAGCAAAATTTTTATTGGCCTGGTATATATAAAGCGGTCCTGTCCAGAGTGTCAGGTTAATACCCCTCGGCCACACCTCCGTAACCCCCTAGTTCCGCTCCCGATAATTGAAGTGCCATTTGAGCGCATTGCTATGGACCTTGTAGGGCCATTTCCCTAAGTCGCCGGGGGCCCAAACCAGCACACCCTTTGGTGGTGCTAGACTATGCCACCCATTATCCGGAAGCCATCCCACTCAGAAACACCTCGTCTAAGGTGATTGCAAGGGAACTGTTCCACATGTTCACCCGGACAGGGATCCCAAAATAAATCCTAACTGATCAGGGCACCCCGTTTATGTCCAAGATTATGAAGGAGCTGTGTCGCCTCTTAAATATTACACAACTGCGAACCTCAGTATATCATCCCCAGACTGATGGCCTGGTGGAAAGGTTTAACAGGACATTGAAGGGGATGCTAAAAAAGGTGGTCGACAAGGATGGGAAAGACTGGAACCGGTTATTGCCGTACTTAAATGTTTTCTTAAGGGAGGTTCCGCAGGTTTCCCACGGGGTTTTTTCACCATTCGAACTGTTATACAGTAGACATACCCGGGGGCTATTAGATATAGCTAAGGAGACCTGGGAACATGAGCACACGTCTCACCGCAGTGTCATCGAGCATGTGGCGAGATGCAAGATACGATTGCTGCAGTAATGCCAATTGTGAGAGAGAATATGCAACAAGCGCAGGAAGCGCAAGCCCGAGTATATAATAGGTCTGCAAAGGTAAGTTCCTTTCAGCCTGGTGACTGTGTGTTGGTGCTAGTTCCAACAGCAAAGTAAATTCCTGGCAAAGTGGCAAGGTCCTTATGAGGTCCGGGAAAAAATCAGTGAAGTCAACTATAGAGTATATCAGCCAGGGAAAAGGAAGCCGCTCCAAATCTATCATGTGAAGCTGCTCAAACCTTGGAAGGACAGGGAAGCTCTCATTGATGTAAGAAAGCCTAGGGGGGCGCTAGTAAAGGAGCTACCAGGAAGTCCATAAACTCCCAAATCGTTGTCAGCAGTTCAAGTACAAGGGTAAAGGAGTTCCTGGGAAAAAAAAAACAGATGTCTTTTTCCCATTTACCCGGTTTGAACCCGTTCATCAAGCATGAGATAGTAAACAGAGCCAGGACAAAAGGTAAGGCTAAGCCCTATTGGGTGTCCGAAAACCCAGAGAAGGCCATCTCGGAGGAGGTTTCAAAAAATGCTGTCACTGGGGTTATAGAATGGTCACAGAGTGGGTGGGCAAGCCCATAGTACTCATTACTAAACCCGACGGCAGCATAAGATTTTGCAATGACTTCAGGAAATTAAATGAGATTTCAAAGTTTGACGCATATCCTATGCCAAGGTGGATGAGTTATAGAAAGATTGGGCCCGCCAGATACATCACCACTCTGGACCTAACTAAGGGCTATTGGCAGGTTCCACTTATCAAAGCAGCAAGGGAGTAAACAGCCTTTTCCACGCCCGAGGGCCATTTCCAATTTTGGCCTCCACGGTGCCCCTGCCACGTTCCAGAGATTAATGGATCTCGTCTTACAGCCCCACAGAAATTATGCAGCAGCCTATCTAGATGACGTGGTCATCTTCAGCACAGACTGGGAATCCCATCTGGTGAAGGTCCGTGCGGTCCTGGACTCCATTCGGGAGGCGGGCTTGACGGCAAACCCAAAAAATGTGCTATAGGTCTCGAGGAGGCCCGGTTACTGGGGTACAATATTGGTCGGGGAGTTATCAAACCACAGTTGGATAAAATTGAGGCTATCAAAAATTGGCCTAAACCTATGTAAAAAAAACAAGTCAGGGCCATCTTTGTGCCAAACTTTGCCACAATTGCAGCTCCTCTCACCGACCTCACACAAGGGTCTAAATCCTCAAGGGTAAAATGGGATGAGGAGGCAGAGGAAGCTTTCCCTAAGTAAAAAGAAGTGTTATGTAAGAGACCAGTATTGATCGCCCCTAATTTTTTAAAACCCAGTTTATGGTACAGGCAGATTCCTCTAATGTGGACTGGGAGCGGTCCTGTCCAGGTGGTTGACGGGGAGAGCACCCCGTAGTTTATCTAAGCAGGAAGTTGACATCGGGCGGAGAAGAATATGCTATTATAGAAAGGGAATGTCTGGCTCTGAAATGGGCAATTGAATCACTGAAGTACTACTTACTAGGTTCAGGTTAGTTACTGACCACTCACCCTTAAAATGGATGGCCCAGAATAAGGGAAACAATGCAAGAATGACCAGGTGGTTTTTGGCCTTGCAAGATTTAAGTTCTATGTGGAACATCGCCCCGGGTCACAACAAGGCAATGCAGATGCGTTGTCACGGGTTTATTGTTGTAAGGCACAAGGTGCTCCTCCCCACGGGTCTGAACAAAGGAGGGGGGATATGAAAGATGGCAGCCAGAAAGGTCTGCAATGGTGTATATATTCTGTCGGCTTTCTGCATGCACAATGATAAATGGATGGCAAGCTACTTCAAAGGAGAGGAAAGTCGCATGGTCCCGCCACTGGTAGGTGGCAGTTACGTGTCACCAAGGTACTGGCCTTGGTGAGGTAGGAGCCGTTGTTTTCTGTTGTCAGCTGCGATATGTAGTTGGCACATGTTTAACAGCTAGTGTAGATGTTGGAAAACAGCTTACTCCGGGATGGCTCTTACCGGGAGCAGTCAAAGTGTTGGGTGGGTGACTGCCCCCCCAAGTTCCAGTCCACAGTTTGGCTGCCTTATATAATTCAGCTAGTCAGCTGACTAGGGGTGGCTGTTACCCAAGGCAAAAGAGTTTTGACCTGAGAGGTTGCGGACTGGATAGAGGCAAGATCTCCCATACAGCCACGGCTGGGTTTAAGGTGTAGTGAGGATAACTACCTTTGTACTAGTCAGTGCTCAGACGAGCAGGAGTTTATTTAATATGTTTTGGTTTTACGTTTTTCACCTGTTGCCACTGTCTTGTTTGCACGTGTGCCAATAAAATACGGAGCAACCGTATTTGGACTATAAATCTGTCTGAGTCTCTGTCAAACTGGCCCTTTGTACGATCCAGGCGGTTGCGGTTCCCAGCGTTTCAGCTTTTTATTTTGAGTTGTGGCTTTAGCGGCTCTGGGACGTGACTTCACGTGTTCAGGCAGAACAGAGACATATTCCAGGTAAAAAATCAGGGTTCTGTTTTTTTTTTGCGCAAACAGAAAGTAAAACTTTGCAAGGAATCCCAAAACAAAACAAAAACAAAACGCCGGTTGGGTCTAACTAAAGAGGTCAGCTTATGTCAGTTAAAAGTTCACCCAGTGGTTTTCCGCGGGGACTCCCACCAAGGCTTGAAGGTAGCCGGGGGTTGAAACCCCCATTCGTTCCTGTTGATTTATACTCGGTAAACCCCGGGTGGGTCGGGGGAATGAGCCCCCACCCTGCTCTATGCTACCCCAATAAAAGGGCCCGACCCAGGAATTGGCTGAAGCCATCTAAATATTACGTGTTAAAAACTATGTCGACAGTCTAAACTGTCGAAATATTGAGTTTGGCCTTTCATTCCCCCAAGTTCCTTCCCTTGGGGGGGCTTTGGTTTGGCATTGAAGGTGCGCCAAAAAAGGCCCCGGGATGTACACCCCCATTGAAAACCCCTTTTCCGCGTTGCCCCCTTTAATATCCCCCCCTTGCTCACCCCGTGGGGCGGGCCTTGTCCCCCGAAATCGTACTTAGAAAATGGTCTGCGTTTGCTTGTTGAGCCCCCTGGCGGTTTTTAAAAAGATTTAAAAAACCCTGTAGGGGGGAACCCCGGGCCCCTCGCATTTTTTCCCTTTGTTTTGGGCCATTTTCAATGGGGGTGTTCAGGCCCCCCAATTTGCCTCCCCACCGATGTACTCAGCGCCTCGATTGCCTTTT
Source organism: Phyllomedusa bahiana (assembly GCA_025379985.1). Lineage (NCBI taxonomy): Eukaryota > Metazoa > Chordata > Amphibia > Anura > Hylidae > Phyllomedusa > Phyllomedusa bahiana. Next base: position 55,717 of record JAODAL010016627.1, on the reverse strand, counting down.
TCAGGCCAGAATTCCTTCTACAATCGAGTAGTTTTTTTTCTCCCGCCGGGCTTGGGGGGGTCCGACGGGGTGCTCTTCCCCTTTACCCTTTGGGGACGGACTCCCCCAAAAACCCCAACTCTGGGCTTTCCGTTGTACTATGAATTCCCTTCTGAAATCAGGGAAACCCGTACAGGTCTCTTACAGGTCCCCCCTTAATTTTCAGAAAGGGCTTGCTAGTCGGGTTCCCTTTATGGGGGGATTTTGCCCCCTTGGGTGAGTTATGTGAGAGGGGCAGCTATTGTGGCAAATTTGGAAAAACCTCCTGTAGTAATGCAATCCCCAAGGAAGGCTCTAATGTTTCGGGGCCGGGGTTGGGGGCCAATTTTGAATGGCCCGAGCTTGTTACGGGGTTTGATGCCCCCGGCCAATTTATCCCGAGGTACAAAGCCTCTCTGCCCCTATTGCGACTTTGGGGGTTGGCCGTTAAAAACGGGGGCCCCCTATCGGTCTAGGACTGCTTGCACTTAAACCCAGTGCGAATCCCAATCGGGCTGTAGATCCCCACATCATAGGTATGGGCTGCAGTTTTTATGCGGCTGCAGGATGATGTCCTTTAAACCCTTGAAAGGTCGCAGGGGCCCCTGAAACCAAAAGGGGGAAGGAGGTACTGGAAGGTCCCTCTGGGGGGGAAAAAAAATCCCTTTTTCTTTTTGGGCCCTGTTGGGGGGGAACTCCCAAAATCCCTTTGGGGGTAAGGTGGTCATATACCTGCTGGCCCAAACTCTGGGATCGCTGTCGCCCCTTTGGCATGGGGTTAGGCATCAAATTTGGAGACTTCATTTAATTGCGGAATTTTTACAAAAACGAAAGCTACTTTGGTTGGGAAATCCGATGCGATGGAATACCCACTTTGGGACTTTTATTTTCCCCCGGGCTAGCTTTTCCCCACTTCTTTGAAATGGTTGCCCTTGGGTTTTGGCCCTGTATGGTCTCAGCGCACCTTTTGGCCCGGGTCGGTGGGCATGTTGTTGGATACATCTGTCGGCCAGGGGTTTTTAGAGGATTAACCCCCGGTTCCCTTTTAGGAATTCCCGGACCCCCGTTTGGACCCTTTCAGGATCCGCGATTCGGCGGGGGGTAAAACCTTGTTTGGGGGCCCCCTGCTCCCCTTGCAGCCACCAGGCTTTCTCGGTCCCTTCCAGGGTTTGATGAGGTTAAAATGGTAAATTTGGTAGGGTTTTCTTTTTCCTGGCGGGAAAAACCCTTTTAATTCACTCATCTTTCCCTTCAAGATCTCATAGGGGCCTTGCCAAAATTTGTAGGACTTGCTCTCTCAGTTGGTCAAGTACGGCACCTGTCCCCGGGGCTGAAAAAGACCCGGCTCTTGGGTCGTTGTAAACCCGGGCTGGGCTTCCCGGGACTGTAGATGTTTTTCCCTTACAATGGGCATAACGCCGCGATCCTGTCGCTGTCGCTATTTGCTCTTTGACACTTTGAAAAGGGGTTTTCCCCTTGTCCCTGTTTCTCTGGCAAGTCCAGGAGCCCTGGGGATGTCTCCATTTTAGAGTCGAATGGGGAACCCTGGTCCTGTGGGACTTCCCGGATGGCGAAATAAAATGGGAACAGGGGGTCCAATCCCTGCCTCCCTTGTCCCCCCCTTTTTTAAATGCCCTTTAGGGTTTTTTTTAAAGCGCCGACCGAACCATCGGTTGGGGATGGTACAGGAGGTGCGCGGTGGGGGTTTTTTTGCAGGCGGCATAGCTCTTTGGTTTTCCTTGGAATAAAAGGGGGGTACCTGTCGGTCAGGATCTCCCTTGGGGTCCCCTGGGTTTTAATTGCTGAAACAGCCCTTGATCCTTTGGGAGGGATTTTGAGGGCTATTGCTTGGGTAGGGGTGGCATAATCCCGTACAAAACCCAAAATATGCTGGTGCCTCTAGTGATTTAGGGAGGGGGAGCCGGGTTTTTAACCCCCCCCTAGTAGTTACCTGCTGCTTTTTTACTCCAGGTAAACCCGAATGGGTATGGGGAAGTGGAACCCACCCGCCTATGCTCACTCCCAAAGAAAGGCCCCACCCCGGAAATGGCTGAAGCATACTAACTATTAGCATGTTAAAAATTGTCGACGTCTAAAACTGTTGAACCTATTGAAGTTTGGCCCTTTTATTCCCCCAGTTCCTTACTTGGGGGATGTGTTTGGCATTGAAAGGTGCATGCCCCGGGAAAACGGCCCGGGGTGTACACTCCTGTCACCCTTTCCGTGTTGCCACCTTACAGAGTATACGGGTTTTAAAATATACTTTTGCTCAAAATTACTTGGATATTCTGAACAATATTTGCTTTCTACCTTCAAATAAAGAGAGATATATTGAGTTTGTGAGATTTTAGGGAATAAAGCTATTGACTGAACATTAGAAACGTATGGTAAACTTTGTGTTGTAGCCTGAAAGGTTCATGATTGATGAATGTAATATATGTGTATAGAATAGTTGCATTTGGTAGTGTTGACGCATTATATCAAATGCAAATCGATTCTAATTAGGTGGAATTCATTTAGAATTTCAGGAAAAATTCGATTCTGCATGAAGGCAAAGTTTATGGTACTTTGTGGGAACGAATCGTCTTTTTTTCTAAAATGGCCAAGAGCACATGGTGTGACATGGGGCAGAGCACTAAGGGAGGAGGAAAGGAACGCCCTTAATGACATGTGCAGACATGAAGCCAATCAGCAACCAGCGGGCTTCTGTGACGTCACAGCCCTATAAATACGGACGCCATGTTAAATTTTCACACTTGTCACTGTGTCTCCTGTCACAAGCATCTATCTGCTGCAGCACTATATTGCACTCTGTGCAAAACAAACCCATTTTTTTTAAGCTTTCTGGGGTGGGAAAGACCTTCACAAGTGTGTATCATATACAAAACCTGTTCCTGAACCAGGTTTTTTATTTTTTTGTTTTTTTTTATGGGGTATTCTCCCTAAAATCCAGAGTGTGTGTATTTCTGCCACATACTCGCCTGAATTCTATCTGGTTCACTGTGTAGGGTATTTTATACCCAAGGGTTAATTTATCCTCTTCTTTGTGGGGTAATTAGGAGTCAAATACAGAGCGTGTGCATTACTGCCCCATACACGCCTGAATCCCATCTGGTTATTTCTGTAGGGTATTTTATACCCAACGGCTAATTTCTCCTCTTGCTTGTGAGGTTATTTTGAGCAAAATACAGGGAGTGTATTTATCATGTACAAAAATCTTCATTAAACACAGTCTGTTGTATTGTAAATTTTTGATCAAACAGTATGTCAGACAGAGAGGTGGCCGGCCCTTCACACGCGAGTGGGCGTGGCACAAATGTTCCAGGAGCAGGCATAGGTCACAGCAAATTAAGGGAACCTCACAGCAGGGGTGACTTGGTGAGGCTAGAGCTACTGTTTCAGTGGCCGTATACTGATCACCAAGACAACGGTTCTTGATTGGTTTACCAGGTCATCCATTTCCTCCCAGATGACATCTGACAACCTCAGCCAAGATAATGTGAAACAGTAGTCCTTACTAATTCATCAAAAGGACCCCTTCAAAATGCAGCAGACCGCCTATTGCGAGCAGTCCAACTCCCACCTCAAACTTATCCAGAAAGAATGCAATAAGGCGTCAGCATGGGGTTCCTTTATTCTTCATCCCAGTACCTCAAAACAGAAATGTTTCGACTCACATTCCGAGTCAGCTTGAGAAAGACTCGGAACGTGAATCGAAACGTTGCTGTTTTGATGTACTGGGATTAGAGATGGGCGAATTGATTCTAATGAAGTGGAATTCATTTAGAATTTCAGGAAAACTTCGGTTCTGAACGAAGTCGAAGTTTGGGGTACTTAGCGTGAACGAAGTGTGCTTTTGATTGATAAAATGGCTGCGAGAACATGGCGTTACATGGGGCAAAGAACTCTGGGAGGAAGAAGGGCATAGCCTACATGACATGTGCAGAAATGAAGCCAATCAGAGACCGGCGGGATTCTGTGACGTCACCGTACTATATAAGTCCGGGCGCGACGCTGGGAGATCATACAGCTCTCACTGTACTGATTAGGGAAGGTGCTGCCACGGCTGCTTATGATATCTCTTACTAAAGAACTCATTTTTATACAGCGATTTTTGGGGGGGGTGTTACAGCTTGTCTCAGAGACTGCTTCTCTTAACGTTCTAATTCTGATTTTGTGGGGTACTGGAACTGAAGTCCAGTGTGCGTCCAGTGCAGCTGCATATACATTTTAATGCTATCTGCTCACAGCACATTGAATATCCAAGGGTTATCTAATCCTGTTCCTGTTGTATTCATTTAAAGAAACAGCGTTTTTACAATCCAAAATCCACTTCATTTTTGGTTGCTCAATTCTTTTGTGCAATTTACATCCAGGGGTTAATTAAGCGTTGTTCTGCTTTTGTGGTCACTAAAAGAAATCGTCTTTTTCACCGCCAAAAAAGAAATTTTTCCTGTAGCATAATTCATAACCGAAGGTTAATTACAAGTTTTTCTCTTTTTGTGTACCGTAAAATACACACCATTGTAACACGCTACAAAGCTGGTAGTTTTTGGTTGTTTAATTATTTTGCGCAATTTACATCCAGGGGTTAATTAAGCGTTGTTCTGCTATTGTGGTCACTAAGGCCTCGTTCACACGGCTTATTTCGCCGCGGATTTGCCAACGGATTGACGATCGTCAATCCGTCGGCAAATCAGTCAGAAATAAGTAACAGCCTATTATTTGCAGTTACAAATACGTGCCACACTTAGTGGCACGTATTTGCAACTGATTTTCAACTGATTTCGGAATGGATTTATGATCGGCAATCCGATGTAAATACGCTCTGAAATAAGCCGTGTGAACATAGCCTAAAAGAAACCATCTTTTTCACCGCCAAAAAAGACATTTTTCCTGTAGCATAATTCATAACCGGAGGTTAATTACAAGTTTTTCTCTTGTTGTGTACCGTAAAATACACGCCATAGTAAATCGCTACAAAGCTGGTAGTTAATGGTTGCTCAATTCTTTGGCGCAATTTATATCCAGGGGTTAATTAAGCGTTGTTCTGCTGTTGTGGTCACTAAAAGAAACCGCCTTTTTCACCGCCAAAAAAGACATTTTTCCTGTAGCATAATTCATAACCGAAGGTTATTTACAAGTTTTTCTCTTGTTGTGTACCGTAAAATACACGCCATTGTAACACGCTATAAAGCTGGTAATTTTTGGTTGCTCATTTCTTTGGCGCAACTTAGATCCAGGGGTTAATTAAGTGTTGTTCTGCTGTTGTGGTCACTAAAAGAAATCTTCTTTTTCACCGCCAAAGAAGCAATTTTACCTGTAGCATAATTTATATCCGAAGGTTAATTAAGCCTGTTTGTGCTTTTACGTTCAGTAAAATACACAGTGTTTTTAAACGACACATACAAGTAAATTTTTCCTGGCCATTTGTGGAGCGCAAATTTATATCCAAGGGTTACCCAAGCTTGTTGCTGGGTTCATTTGGAGTCAAATACAGGGTGTGTATTTATCATATACAGATATCTTCATCAAACAGTATCTGTACATTTTAGAACAAACAGTATGTCAGACAGAGAGGTGGCAGGCTCTTCGTCTGCGAGTGGCAGTGGCACAAACATTCCTGGAACAGGCCCAGGTCGCAGCACAGCAAGGGGACGTCGCAGCAGGGGTCACTCGGTGAGGCCACAACTGCCGCTGTCATCTAGTAGCCGTGTGTTGTTCAGCAACCCAAGGGTTCTTGATTGCTTGACTAGGTCATCCACTTCCTTCCAAATGACATCTGACAACCCCAGCCAAGAGTCGGTGGGAACGTCAGACACAACCCTTAGTTGGCATGGCCCGGGAGCGTGTCAGTGGCCCTCACCTGTCCTCAACCCGCCTCTGTCCCATCCGGTTCCCACAGCCAGAGATCTACTATGTGGTCTAGGCTCAGCGCCACTATATAGGGAGGATGAACAATTTAAGGAGGGCAGTCAGCAGCTACTTGGCCAATATCCCTTGCTTCTTGCAGTAGGCGGCAAAGTATAGATGTGGAGAGTGGCATGGGTTGTGGGTCTGCCTCTGCATACCAAGACCGGTGATGAGGACAGCAGTGACAATGAAACACAAATAGATGATGATGTAGCCGACCGCACTTGGGAGCCGGGTGAGGCAAAGGCTTCATCATCGTCAGGAGAAGAGGGTGTCATCTTGCGGGTCAGGCAGCGGCGCAGCCAGCAAGTGGGTTGTGTGGCCGTAAGTCAGCAGGATAGCAGCAGTGTGAGGTCGGGAGCCAAGCAGCCACGGGGTAGAAAACCCGCTTCGCAGGTCCAAGAAAGTAGCGGCACAGGGGCTAGGTGAGGCAGCAGCGGTAGTAGTCACTCAGTGCAGAGCGTTGGCGGTAAAATCAACTACTCGGCGGTGTGGCAGTTCTTTGCTAAGACACCGGAGGAGCCGAATATGCGTATATGTAGAATCTGTAGGCAGACAGTGAAGCGTGGCCAGGGAGCTAACGTTGGCACCACAGTCCTGCGTCAACACATGCAGCATCACCATCTGGTGGCCTGGGAGAAACGTAGCTCAGATGTGGTGGTCCATCCTGCCGCCGCAGCAACAGCCAGGCAGCAGCGCCTAGTGGCACGCATGCCATTGCAGCCAGTCAAGGCTCCACCACCTCTGTAGAAGGGAGCTGTTTCTCTTTGCCATCATCTCCCGGTCCAGATGCTCCTGCTCCTCGCTACTCATGGCGCCAGCAGTCGTTCAGCGAGACGATTTGAAAGAGACAACAGTATGCGTCCAACCATCCTAAGGTGCAGAAGCTGACCGTGCTCCTGTCCAAGTTGTTGGTACTGCAGTCCCTCCCTTTCCAAATGGTCGACTCTGCACCGTTCAGAGAACTTATGGCTTGTCCCAAGCCGAGATGGAGAGTTCCAAGCCGTAATTTATTCTCCAAAAAGGCAGTACCAGCACTTCATAAATATGTAGAACAGAAGGTGGGCCAGTACTTGAGCCTATCGGTTTGTTTCAAGGTGCACGGCACCGCGGACGTCTGGAGCTGTAACTACGGTCAGCGCCAGTGCATGTCCTTTACGGCCCACTGGGTGAATGTGCTTCCTGCCCAGGCACACCAACAACTTGGACAGGAGACGGAGCTTTCTCCTCCACGTTGTCAAACTGCGGCTCCTGCGCCAATGTCCGCCTCCTCCTCCACCACCATCACCACCAGCTCAGCCTCCACAAGTACTGCTCCATCATACCACATGTGTAGGGCACAGCAGTGTCACGCAGTTCTACACCTGGCTTGCCTCGGCGAACGTCGTCACACAGGGGAGGAACTGCTCCGCGTCATGCAGCAAGAAATCGATGTGTGGCTTTCTCCAAGCCAACTGCAAATCGGAACCATGGTGACGGACAATGGGAGGAACATGGTGTCCGCGCTGCACCGAGGAGGGATGGTCCATGCGCCCTGCAAGGCACACATGTTCAATTTGGTTTTGAAAAGGTTCCTGAAGTCTTCTACCGATCTTCAGAAGATTCTGAAAATGGCTAGGAAACGGTGTATGCACTTTATCCATTCCTACAAAGCCAGGAACACCCTCCTCGAGTTGCAGCGGCAGAACAGCCTCCCCCAACACACTCTGATATACGATGTTTTCACCCATTGGAATTCCAGCCTGCACATGTTGGACCAACTGTATGAACAGAGAAAGGCCATTAACGAATTTTTGATGATCCAGGCGGACAGGAGTACTCCCCTGTGTAACTTAGATGTCAGCCAGTGGCAGCTCATGCGTGACACATGCCGTTTGTTGAGGCCATTCGAGGAGGCGCTGTTATTTGTCAGTCGCCAGGACTACGGGATGAATAATGTCATTCCACTGCTTCATGTCCTGGAACAGATGCTGAAAAATCTGTCTGGGAGGGGACTGGAGACGTGGCGACTACATCACGCGGCCACATGAGTCCGGAGTGGACTGAAATGGAGGAGGAGGACATTGGAGCAGAAACATTGTCTGGTGAAATGAGTGGATTTTCTACCCAGGTGACAAGAGAGGAGGAGCAGGAGCAGCTGGAGGAGGTAGATGGAGAAGAGGAAGACGAGGCAGATGACCCGCAAGCACCGTGGCAGTATACAGTGGAGATGGAGGCATGGAGCCCCTCGGAGTCACTTGTGCAGATGGCATGCTGATTTACCTGGCTAGTGACAGCCGAATAATCAGCATCCGACAGAGGGATGACTTCTGGCTCTCCACCCTATTGGACCCTCGCAACCGGTCCAAAGTGGGAGCCTTTTTCCCAGCTATTGAGAGGGAGGACAAACTCAAATACTATAGGGAAATCCTCCGTAGTCAGTCGGCCGCTGCCTATGTGCGGCATCGTCCCTCCTCCGACAGGTCTGACCGGGGGGGAGGGGAGGGTTCTTCAGTGCTCATGTACTACTGCCGCGGCTGCTGGGGAAGGTGGGAGGTAGAAGCAGTACCAGCTCCATCAGCAGCAACCTAAGTCTGGAGTCACTGATGAGCAGCTTCCTTCACCCGCCTAGTGAGGAGGGCAGTCGCCAGCAGCAGGACCTGGAGCAGACCCTGAACCAACAGGTGGTGGCCTACTTGGACAGCACTCTGCCACCCCAGTTAGAAGATCCGCTGGACTACTGGGCAGCCAAACTGCCGTCACCTCCACTCTCTGTCATTGTGCAACTCTGTGGCCTACTCCGGTTTTTGCCACCTCCAGAATGTCATTGTGCCACTGCCTGACCTCATGCTGCTGCTACCGTCACCTCCACACTGTGTCATTGTGCCACTCTGTGGCCTACTCCAGTTTTTGCCACCTCCAGAATGTCATTGTGCCACTGCCTGACCTCATGCTGCTGCTGCTGCCGTGACCTCCACACTGTGTCATTGTGCCACTCTGTGGCCTACTCCTGTTTTTGCCACCTCCAGAATGTCATTGTGCCACTCTCTGACCTTATGCTGCTGTGGCTTCCGCCGTCACCTCCACACTCCGTCACTGATGTTGCCACCTGATCTCTCAGCTTGTTATTTTTCCAGCTTTTGCTGCCATGACTTTATCAGGCTACATTCCCGCTTCCATTTTTTGGTCAGTTTTGCCCTCTTAAGTGCCCAGGGAATTTTATAGTGAAGCGATTCTAAGAGCGGCGGCAGTCATGTGCGTGTCATACTAAAACACAACATTGTATAAAGACCAAACCAAGCTCCCTCTGCATACTTAAGCATGGCACAATGTTCTACAGCACCCTGCAGGCTCTGTGCAGCCTGGAAATAGCTGTTCCTTGACGCGATTCATCCCAAAGTAATTCGGACTGAAACTAATTTTGTCAGAAAATTTGGCGAAGTCACCGAAGCGAATTTTTGAGAAACTGGGATGAAGAATAAAGCACACCCATGCTGACACCTTATTGCATTCTATCTGGATAAACAGCAGCCAAGAGTCTGTGGGTTCATCAGACACAACCCTTAGTTGGCATGGCCCGGGAGTAGGTCAAGGGCCCTCACCTGTTCTCAACCCGCCTCTTTCCCGTTCAGTTCCCTCAGCCAGAGAACTACTATGTGGTCTGGGTTCTGCGACACTATACAGCGAAGACAAACTATTTGAGGACAGTCAGCAGCTACTTGGCAGTGAAGAGGTGGGGAAGACATTCACTGCTTCTTGCAGTAGGCTGGCAAGTAGTGACATGGAGTGTTATTTTGCGAGAGGTCAGGCTCTTCATACTGAGACCGTTGAGGAGGACAGCAGTGAAGGACAAACACTTATCAATGGCGATGTAGCCAATCGCACTTGTGAGTCAGGTAAAGCAAGGGCTTCATCATCATCGTTGAAAGAAGAGGGTGTCATCTTGTGTTTCAGGCAGCGCCGCAGCCAGCAAGTTGGTAGTGTGACCGTGAATCAGCAGGGTGGCAGCAGTTTGAGGTCAGGAACCAAACGGCCACGGCCAAACGGCCATGGGGTAGACCACCCGCTTTGCAGGACCAAGAAAGTAGCGGCACAGGGGCTCACCGAGGCATAGGAGGTAGTAGTCAGCCAGTGCGGAGCGTTGGGGGTAAAATCACCTACTCGGCATCGTGGCAGTTTTTTGCCAAGACCGGAGGAGCCAAACGTGTGAATATGTAGAATCTGTGGGCAGAAAGTGAAGCGTGGCCAGGGAGCTAACGTTAGCACATCTCACGGCCACATGAGTCCATTGGGGGCTGAACTGGAGGAGGAGGACGACATTGGAGCACAAGCAGTGTCTGGCGAAATTAGTGATTTCTACCCAGGTGAAAGGAGAGGAGGAGCAGCCGGAGGAGATAGAGGGAGATAAGGAAGACGAGGCAGATGACCCAGACACACCGTGGCAGTTTACAATGGAGATGGAGGCAGGGAGTCCATCAGAGTCACTTGCACAGATGGCCCGCTGCATGCTGATTTGCCTGGCTAGTGACAGCTGAATAGTCACCATCCGGCAAAGGGATGACTTCTGGCTCTCCTCCCTGTCCACCCTATATAGGTGTGTGGAGATTCGAAATTGCCTTTTTGCACTCCAAAAGCATCTGCATATCACAAGGCATTATGGGAAAGGAGCTGAGAAGCTCTAGCGCCCTCTTTTGGATGTAAAAAATCCTCAATTTGCTTTTGACTCACTGGATCTTTGGAAAGCAAGAAGGGATCGGGGAGTGCAAAAAGGCAATTTCAAATCTCCACCCACCTATATAGGTGCTCTCCCTAAGGAGAGATCTTCCCTTTCTGAGCTACTCATTGCCTCCCACTCAGCCAAGCAAGCATATCTCTGCTCTGTACTGATGAGGGGCAAAAACCCCAGAACAGGCTGTCTGCAGATGAGTGATGCTGGCTTGGCAAAAAAATCCCGTCTTGCTTTCCAAAGATCCAGTGGATCAAAAGCAAATTGAGGATTTGTTACATCCAAAAGAGGGCGCTAGAGCTTCTCAGCTCCTTTCCCATAATGCCTTGTGATATGCAGATGCTTTGTGGAGTGCAAAAAGACAATTTTAAATCTCAACACACCTTTATAGGTGCTCTCCCACAAGAGTTATCTTCCCGTTCGGAGCTACTCATTGCCTTCCACTCAGCCAAGCTAGTATTGCTCTGCTCTGTACTGACGAGGGGCAAACACCCCGAAACAGCCTGTCTGCATATGAGTGATGCTGGCTTGGCAAAAAATCCCTTCTTGCTTTCCAAAGATCCAGTGGGTCAAAAGCAAATTGAGGATTTGTTACATCCAAAAGAGGGCGCTAGAGCATCTCAGCTCCTTTCCCATAATGCCTTGTGATATGCAGATGCTTCGTGGAGTGCAAAAAGGCAATTTCGAATCTCCTCACACCTATATAGGTGCTCTCCCTAAGGAGACATCTTCCCTTTCTGAGTTACTCATTGCCTCCCACTCAGCCAAGCTAGCATTGCTCTGCTCTGTACTGATGAGGGGCAAAAACCCCAAAACAGGCTGTCTGCAGATGAGTGATGCTGGCTTGGCAAAAAATCCCTTCTTGCTTTCCAAAGATCCAGTGGGTCAAAAGCAAATTGAGAATTTGTTACATCCAAAAGAGGGCGCTAGAGCTTCTCATCTCCATTCCATAATGCCTTGTGATATGCAGATGCTTCGTGGAGTGCAAAAAGGCTATTTCAAATCTCCACACACCTATATAGATGCTCTCCCTAAGGAGAGATCTTCCCTTTCTGAGCTACTCATTGCCTCCCACTCAGCCAAGCTAACATCGCTCTGCTCTGTATTGACGAGGGGCAAACATCCCGAAACAGCCTGTCTGCAGATGAGTGATGCTGGCTTGGCAAAAAATCCCTTCTTGCTTTCCAAAGATCCAGTGGGTCAAAAGCAAATTGAGAATTTGTTACATCCAAAAGAGGGCGCTAGAGCTTCTCAGCTCCTTTCTCATAATGCCTTGTGATATGCAGATGCTTCGTGGAGTGCAAAAAGGCAATTTTGAATCTCCACACAGCTATATAGGTGCTCTCCCTAAGGAGAGATCTTCCCTTTCTGAGCTACTCATTGCCTCCCACTCAGCCAAGCTAGCATTGCTCTGCTCTGTACTGATAAGGGGCAAACACCCCGAAACAGTCTGTCTGCAGATGAGTGATGCTGGCTTGGCAAAAAATCCCTTCTTGCTTTCCAAAGATCCAGTGGGTCAAAAGCAAATTGAGAATTTGTTACATCCAAAAGAGGGCGCTAGAGCTTCTCAGCTCCTTTCTCATAATGCCTTGTGATATGCAGATACTTCATGGAGTGCAAAAAGGCAATTTTGAATCTCCACACAGCTATATAGGTGCTCTCCCTAAGGAGAGATCTTCCCTTTCTGAGCTACTCATTGCCTCCCACTCAGCCAAGCTAGTATTGCTCTGCTCTGTACTGACGAGGGGCAAACACCCCAAAACAGTCTGTCTGCAGATGAGTGATGCTGGCTTGGCAAAAAATCCCTTCTTGCTTTCCAAAGATCCAGTGGGTCAAAAGCAAATTGAGGATTTGTTACATCCAAAAGAGGGTGCTAGAGCTTCTCAGCTCCTTTCCCATAATGCCTTGTGACATAAAGAAATGATGGACACACGTAACTGATTATTACCCTTTTGCCCATAGTATCAAGACTCTAATGTATATCAGAAGCTTAATAGGCTTTTTACCTTGGAATATATGACATTAATTGAAGTCACACTCAATGACGCTGTGAATAGGTTAAAAAAGCGCTGATTAATGAATCCCTTTGTGTCCCTATCCTTTATCTAGTATCCAAAGTCCATAAAACTATTGAGGCACCTCCGGAACACCAATAGTGTCTGGGCTGAATTCTTTATTGAAACCTATAGCCATTTACAATGACAGCTTTTTACAGAAGGCAGTAAAAAAGGACATGGTGTCACTTTGTGATGCAGGTAAATTCCTATGACAGGTTAAGGATACTGACTTTATGGGCATTTCTAGATTATGCACTTTCAAAACAAAATCTTTGTTTACTAAATTTCCCTATGAAGATTAAGTAGAGGCAGTTAGGGAAACCCTATGTATGGACGCTACACATTGTGTTTTTACTTGTTTTGATAGATGTGGTCCTAAAGAAAAACTATTTCAGATTTGGGGAAGACCTGTATCTTCAGCTGCAGGGGACCACAATGGGATCCCCAAAAGCACCCACTTACGCTAATGTATTTATGGCAGAAAAAATAATTTTTTTTATCTACTTTGTATAAATTTGTCAGGACATCTTATAGGTATGTGGATGACATCTTTGTCTTTTGGGAAGGCATTGCAACAGTTTATTATAACTTTGAATAGTTACCACTCTTTGATTCAGTTCTCTGCCACTCTCCACAACAACATCATCTACTACCTTGATGTTGAAATTTGGTTGATTAATAATTTCTCTAAAATTTCTGCTGTATTTTGTAGTAAATATTATTTTCTTACTGTTGTATTTAGTATCCATATTTGTATCACATTTGTCTAATAGTTGTTGTGTTTTTTATCATTTTTTTCTTTTGCTTTCCTCATTTCCTTTCTATGGTATCCCCTCTGTTCTAATCTATAATCTATGTTTTTAGCTGCCTCTTCATAATCCCTGTCTAGAGTACAAACCCTCCGAGCTAACATATTCCCCATATGGTATAGCCTTTAAGGTACTAGGGGAACGACAACTATTTGCTCTCAGGATAGAATTTCCTGCATTCAGTTTATGATAGAGAGTAGTAACTAGCTTGAAATATTATGCAATTGAACAGGTGGAACGCCCATATAGGGGTGGTAACTGGACGAAAACGATAAGACAGAGAGAAGCCTACTGGATACTCAGATTGGGTTCAAGATACCAGAGGGTCTGAATTATCAGACCAATCTGCTATGTATCTATTGAAGAGTTAATAAAGTGTGTGCTATGATGCATAGTAACTAACTTCCCAATCCTAGTTCCATTAGGCAGTCATGTGACTGCAGCCATGTATGTGATTGGCTTTAAATATGGTGGCCATGCATTTTAAATTTAACTGTGAGCAAGAGCAGAGAGCTCGAAACGCGTCTGTTGGCTGCAGATTCTGTCACCCGTGTCATTCGTGTGTGCATTGCTGTCATTTTAATGGAAGAATAAAGTTATTTGTTTTACCGGTATCGGTATCGGGCGTGGAGTCTCTTGCGGGGCAAGCCTCGTTTGGAAATGGAACCCGGATATCCGGAAGTTTTGCTGCATGTTCACCGCTTGGCCGGCGGTGTGCCCGTCTCGGAACGCAGCTGTGCGGATCCCCATAGGAGCATATGGACTGACCTGGTTAGGTGAGCCGCAACACATTTTCTCTTTGAACATAAGATCTTGTATTCTAAGCCAATTGATAGAAACAATGTATTATATAGGAAGAGTCAATATACCCCTCAAACTTTTGTAGGAATACCCAGAAGTCAATTTATCAGGGCCCGGAGGCTATGCTCGGATAATGACAGGCATATGAATGAGATTATAGCTAAATTTTTAAAGCAGGGCTATGATAAGAACAGTTTGGAAAAAATGGGCACTGACATATTAGTAAAAGAAAAGGATCAGATATTAACTCCGAAGAAGAAGAAGCCATTTGAAGGTTTTGTCTTCAGTAGTAGAACACTATATAAAAATATCAAAGGGTCTTGGCTAGTGATTAGAGATGGGCGAATTGAATCTAACGAAGTGGACTTCGTTTAGAATTACAGGGAAACTTCGGTTCTGAACGAAGTCGAAGTTTGGAGTGATTCGCGGGAACGAAGCGTGTTTTTATCATTGATAAAAAGGCCGCAAGCACATGGCGTTAAATGGGGCAAAGAACTCTGGAAGGAAGAAAGGAGGACCCTCAATGACGTGCAGAGATGAAGCCAATCAGAGACCGGCGGGATTCTGTGACGTCACCGCACTATATAAGTCCGGACGCGATGCTGGCTGCTCACACTCCTCTCTCTGTGCCGTGCTGCAGCTGCTGCTGCAGAGATCTCACACAAAAGAAAATTGTTTTTAACAGCTGTCACTGCTTTTATCACAGCCTGCTCCTCTTCCGTTATAATTTTGATTCAGTTTGTGGGGTATTGTAATTGAAGTCCAGTGTGGGTCCAATTCTGCTCCATATACATTTTAATGCCATCTGGTGAGTTCTGGAGCACATTGAATATCCAAGGATTGTCTAAGCCTGTTTGTGCTTTTGTATTCAGTAAAAGAAATGGCGTTTTTACAAGCCACGTACCAGTTAGTTTTTAGCTGCTGAGTTCTGTAGTGCAATATAGATCCAAGTGTTAATTTAGCATGTTTGTGCTTTTGTAATCAGTAAAATAAACTGTGTTTTTAAACGCCAAAGATGAGGAAATTTTTCCTGGTGATTTCTGTAGCATAATTTATATCCGAGGGTTAATTAAGCGTTTGTGCTTTTTTAGTCAGTAAAAGAAACGGCGTTTTTACAAGCCACATACCAGCTAATTTTTTGATGCTGATTGCTGTTGCACAATTTATATCCGATGGTAAATTAAGCGTGTTTGTGCTATTGTAGTCAGTAAAATAAACAGTGTTTTTATACGCCAAAGACGAGGAAATTTTTCCTGGTGATTTCTGTAGCATAATGTATATCTGAGGGTTAATTAAGTGTATTTGTGCTTTTGTAGTCTGTAAAAGAAACGCCGTTTTTACAAGCCACATACCAGTTACCGTATATACTTGAGTATAAGCCGACCCGAATATAAGCCGAGGTACCTACTTTTGCCACAAAAAACGGGAAAGCTTACTGACTCGTGTATAAGCCTAGGGTGGAAAATGCAGCGGTTACCGGTAAATATCAAAAATAAAAATGGATACCAATAAAATTACATAGGCAGATATATGTCCCCCACAGGTAGTTATAGGCAGGTATATGTCCCCCACAGGCATGTATAGGCAGGTATATGTTCTAATAGGTAGGGTATAGGCAGGTATAGGCTGATATAGGCTGGTATAGGCTGGGTATAGGCTGGTATAGGTAGGGTATAGGCTGGGTATAGGCTGGGTATAGGCAGGTATAGGCTAGGTATAGGCTGGTAATAGGCAGGTATAGGCAGGTAATAGGCTGGTATAGGCAGATAATAGGCAGGTATAGGCTGGTATAGGCTGGGTATAGGCTGGTATAGGTAGGGTATAGGCTGGGTATAGGCAGGTATAGGCTGGGTATAGGCAGGTATAGGCTGGTAATAGGCAGGTATAGGCAGGTCTAGTATGGTATAGGCAGGTAATAGGCAGGTATAGTCAGGTATAGGCAGCTAAAGTCAGGTATATGCAGGTAATAGGCAGGTAATAGGCAGGTATAGGCAGGTATAGGCAGGTAACAAACAAACACTTACCTGACTCCCTCTCCACTCCGCCTCCCCGCTGCTCCGGCCTCCCGCTCGCTCGGTCTTCTCAGCACAGGCGGGTGATGTCATCAGGCCGCGCACGCAGCGTGATGACACACTCTGCCTGTGCCGGAAACTCCGGGCGGCCGCGAGTCCACTGCGGCGCAGGGAGCGCTCGCTTTCTGCTCCGCAGTGGTATCTTCCCTTCTATGTACTCCGGAGGAGTCGCATATAGGGGAGAGATCGTCGACAGCGACGGGCCACGGCAGTGCCCGTCGCTGTCAGCTGTACTCGGCATTCTGCTATATGCGCTCCCCGAGGAGTCGCATGTAGCAGAAGTGTCCCTGCCGGCGCACGGGCCATCGCAGCGCACGAGCGCCAACAGTGACTCGAGTATAAGCCGAGGTAGAGTTTTTCAGCTAATTTTGTGGGCTGAAAAACTCGGCTTATACTCGAGTATATACGGTAATTTTTTGCTGCCGATTTCTGTAGTGCAATTATATCCGAGGGTTAATTAAGCGTGTTTCTGCTTTCTTATTCAGTAAAATAGACGGCATTTTAACACGCCACATACCATTTAATTTTTTCCTGGTGATTGCTGTAGCATAATTTATATCCAAGAGTTAGTTAAGCTTGTTTGTGCTTTCTTATTCACTAAAATACAAAGCGTTTTTACACGCCACATACCAGTTAATCTTTTCCTGGTGATTTCTGTAGCGCAATTTATATCCAAGGGTTACCCAAGCCTGTTAGTGGTTTCATTTGAAGTCAAATACAGGGTGTGTATTTATCATATACAAATATCTTCATTAAACAGAGTCTGTAAATTTTTGAACAAACAGTATGTCAGACAGAGAGGTGGCAGGCTCTTCACATGCGAGTGGCAGTGGCACAAACATTCCTGGAGCAGGCATAGGTCGCAGCACAATAAGGGGACGTCGCAGCAGGGGTCACTCGGTGAGGCCAGAACTGCCTGTGTAATCTAGCGGCCGTGTGTTGACCAGCAATCCAAGGGTTCTTGATTGGTTGACTAGGTCATCCACTTCCTCCCTGATGACATCTGACAACCCCAGCCAAGAGTCGGTGGGAACGTCAGACACAACCCTTAGTTGACATGGTCCTTTGTCCCATCCGATTCCCTCAGCCAGAGATCTATTATGTGGCATGGGCTCAGCGCCACTTTACAGTGAGGATGAACAATTTTTGGACAGTCAGCAGCTACTTGGCAGTGAAGAAATAGAGCCGATATACCCTGCTTCTTGCAGTAGGCGGCAAAGTATGGATGTGAAGAGTGGAATGGGAGGTCATGTTGTGAGGGGTCAGCCTCTGCATGCCAAGTCCGTTGAGGAGGACAGTAGTGAAGATCCAACAATAATCGATGATGATGTAGCCGACCACAATTGGGAGCCGGGTGAAGCAAGGGCTTCATCATCGTCAGGAGAAGAGGGCGTCAGCTTGCACGTCAGGCAGCTTCGCAGCCAGCAAGTGGGTAGTGTGGCTGTGAGTCAGCAGGGTAGCAGCAGTGCGAGGTCGGGAGCCAAACAGCCACGGGGTAGAAAACCAACTTTGCAGGTCCAAGAAAGTAGTGGCACAGGGGCTCAGCGAGGCAGCTGCGGTAGTAGTCACTCAGTGCAAAGCGTTGGCGGTAAAATCAGCTAATTGGCAGTGTGGCAATTCTTTGCTAAGACACCGGAGGAGCCGAATATGGGTATATGTAGAATCTGTGGGCAGAAAGGGAAGCGTGGTCAGGGAGCTAACATTGGCACCACGGCTCTGCATCAACACATGCAGCGTCACCATCTGGTGGCCTGGGAGAAACGTGGCTCAGATGTGGTGGTAGATTCCGCCGCTGCAGCAACAGCAGCAGCACCCAGTGGCACGCATGCCATTGCAGCCAGTCAAGGCTCCACCACCTCTGCAGGAGGGAGCTGTTTCTCTTTGCCATCATCTCCTGGTCTAGATGCTCCTGCTCCTCGCTACTCAGGGCGCCAACTGTCGTTTGACGTGGCAATTGCAAAGAGATAACAGTATGCGTCCAACCATCCTAAGGTGCAGAAGCTGACCGTGCTCCTGTCCAAGTGCTTGGTACTGCAGTCCCTCCCTTTCCAAATGGTGGACTCTGCACCATTCAGAGAACTAATGGCTTGTGCCGAGCTGAGGTGGAGAGTTCCAAGCCGTAATTTCTTTTCCAAAAAGGCAGTACCAGCCCTTCACAAATATGTAGAACAGAAGGTGGGCCAGTCCTTAATCCTATCGGTTTCTTCCAAGGTGCACGGCAGTGCGGACGTGTGGAGCTGTAACTATGGTCAGGGCCAGTACATGTCCTTTATGGCCCACTGGATGAATGTGCTTCCTGCCCAGCCACACCAACAACTTGGACAGGAGACGCTGCTTTCTCCTCCACGTTGTCAAACTGCTGCTCCTGCGCCAATGTCCGCCTATTCCTCCTCCACCACCACCACCATCTCAGCCTCCTCAAGTGCTGCTCCATCATACCACATGTGTAGGGCACAGCGGTGTCACGCAGTTCTACACCTGGCTTGCCTCGGGGAATGAAGTCACACAGGGGAGGAACTGCTCTGCGTCATGCAGCAAGAAATCGATGTGTGGCTCTCTCCGCGCCAACTGTAAATCGGAATCATGGTGACGGACAATGGGAGAAACATGGTGTATGCGCTGCACCAAGGAGGGATGGTCCATGCGCCCTGCATGGCGCACGTTTTCAATCTGGTTGTGAAAAGGTTCCTGAAGTCTTCCAACGATCTTCATGGCTAGGAAACTGTGCATGCACTTCATCCATTCCTGCAAAGCCAGGCACACCCTCCTCGAATTGCAGCGGCAGAATGGCCTCCCCCGATACACGCTGATATGCGATGTTTCCACCCATTGGAATTCCAGCCTGCACATGTTGGACCGACTGTATGAACAGAGAAAGGCCAGTAACGATTTTTTTTTTTTTTCGAATTAAAAAAAGTGCTTTATTGAAAAGTGGCAGATTATACAAAAAGCAAACAAATTAAAACAGGGAGACTTAGGGATCTCCAAAAATGCACAATACATATCGATATTAACAAAGAAGTGAGGCCCTAAGGCCTGAAACATATTCTGATGTGTAAACCCAATTCACAACAAAACAATCAGTGACAAGCATAAGAACGCACATAGAAATAAATGATAGCACAACATAATGTACCTAAGATAACAATATGTCAACAGTCCAAAAATAAATTATATATATATATATATATATATATATATATATATATATTATATATATATATATATATATATCCATGAAATATACATATTTTATATATTTATATAGGATCGCGAGTGGGCAAGGGTACATTTGATAATGTAACAGGGGATGGGGGGGGGGACAGGAAACAAAGGGAAGAGTAAAGAAAAAAAAACACATAAGTATAGCCATTTACGGCTATACGGCTACAGAAACTTTTCAGTGACTGACATTCCCACCAGATATGTACCATGGTGCCCACTTCCAACCCACACCGCCAGCAAGTATCTGGCACAGAGGGGAACCATTTATGCACAAGGGAGGGAACCCTATACCACCTGGAGAGAATTTTGAAAGATGTTTCCCGGGCTCTAGAGGCAATCACCGCTCTATGGGTAAGGGTGAAACAGCGTTGCCATTGGGCTAGCGAGAAAGATACATGCAGTTCGTCCTCCCAGGCCTTACAAAAAGATGGTAGTGTGGACCAGTGGGTAGAGGATGATTCCCTATAAATGGAAGAAATGACATGCCGCGGAGGTGTATTAAGAAGGCACATCTGTTCAAAGGGTGAAAGAGGTCTCCCAAAATCACCCGTTTGCTTGAAGGAGTTAAAAAGGTGGCATAGTTGGGCATATTGAAAGAAAGAAAGGGGATTAGAGGTCATCTCCGTAGGGAGGGACCGGAACGGGAGAATGTCAGATCCCAGTACCAAAATATTGAAGCGAAGTGGATTTATTTTGGAGGATCCGAGAAAAGAGGGAGCTTCCAGGCCAGGAGGGAATGCAGGATTATCAACTACAGGGAGTAATGGCCCAGATCGATCAATTAAATTGTAGGAGAATTTGTAAGTGAGGATCGTGGTGAGCGTATGACGCGTCGTAAATGAGGTTGGATACCTGTCAACCAGGGATTGAGTCCAGATCCAAGGGAGCGAGGCCAAAGACAAAGGACAAACCGCCCTAGCTAACTGAGTCCACAGTTTACCGCCTCCTGGGCACATCATGTCCAGGACTCGAGAGTAGGCCACCGCCATATA
This sequence comes from Phyllomedusa bahiana, assembly GCA_025379985.1. Taxonomy (NCBI): domain Eukaryota; kingdom Metazoa; phylum Chordata; class Amphibia; order Anura; family Hylidae; genus Phyllomedusa; species Phyllomedusa bahiana. The sequence continues at coordinate 35,125 of JAODAL010016627.1, read as the reverse complement.
ATATTTCTTGCAGTCCAGTAAGCCCAAACCTCCAGTATTTTTATGTCTCTTTAACAGGGAGTAAGCAAGTCTCAGTCGATGTGAGGACCAAATGAAAGTGGTAAAAATACGCTGGACTCTCTTCCAGAACGAGTTAGAAATATAAATGGGTATGGTTTGGAGAAGGTACAGTAGTCGGGGAAGGATTGTCATTTTAAGGATGTTCATCCTTCCAAACCAGGAGAACTCTCGTTTACCCCAACTATCTAAATCTAAGGAGATTTTCTGAAGAAGTGTCTCAAAGTTCAGAGAGAAAAGTTTGGCTAACATTAACGATTTTTTGATGATCCAGGCGGACAGGAGTATTCCCCCTGTGTAACTTTGATGTCAGCCAGTGGCAGCTCATGCGTGACACCTGCCGTTTGTTGAGGCCATTTGAGGAGGCAACGTTATTTGTCAGTCGCCAGGACTACGGGATGAATAACGTCATTCCACTGCTTTATTTTCTGGAACAGATGCTGAAAAATCTGTCTGGGCAGGAGACTGGAGACATGGCGACTACATCTCGTGGCCACATGAGTCCGGTGGGGACTGAACTGGAGGAGGAGGAGGAGGAGGAGGAAGTAATTGCAGCACAAGCATTGTCTCGTGAAATGAGTGGTTTATCTATCCAGGTGACAGGAGAGAAGGCGCAGGAGCAGCTGGAGGATGTAGATGGAGATGAGGAAGACAAGGCAGATCACCCCCAAGCACCGTGGCAGTATACAGTAGAGATAGAGACAGGGAGTCCTTCAGAGTCACTTGCGCACATGGCCTACAGCATGCTGATTTGCTTGGCTAGTGACAGCCGAATAGTCACCATCCGGCAGAGAGATGACTTCTGGCTCTCCACCCTGTTGGACCCTCACTACCGGTCCAAAATGGGAGCCTTTTTTCCAGCTGCTGAGAGGGAGAAAAAACTCAAGTACTATAGAGAAATCCTCCGTAGCCAGTTTGCTAACGTTTCAAAAACATTTTTGGCCAAGGAAATTCTGCCTCCATCAGCTTCATCATTAATACCTAAAAAAGTTCCAACGCTGTTTATTATGAAGTAAAAACGTGGTAGTTTGAATCCAGTTTCTGTGTGACACCAGTTTGTTGAAATGCAGCGTACTTGAACTGAAGATGACCCTAACTACAGGGAATGTTTTAGGTACTTACTTTGCATCCGGTGCCATTAGTGATGAAATTTAGAACAAAACTGGTATGGTGAAGCAAAAGCAAATGCTGCAAAACTGGCTTTGAATGAGCTTCTTCTGTATGAAGAATGTAAATCGTATGTCCAAATTACAGAAAGTAAAAACCACCTCCGCCTTCTCCTTGAGCCTCGTCTGTCATATCCGTGTACCGTACCTCTTGCCTCCGTCCCTTGACCACGATCCTTGCCGGCTGTCCTGACCTTACGCTTGTCCCCGACTCTGATTTTGCCTTACGAATTTGAACCTCGCTACACCTTGGCTGTCACTGCAAGAAAGTCACGTCAGGGGTAGCGACCTGGTAGACCCAACCGCAGCAAGTCTATCCCGATTTGCGGCGGGCTCTGGTGAAAACCAGGACCTACATAGATTCCGCTCTCTGGCATGGCTATTGCCATCGTCCCCTTACTGTACTGCGATTTGTGGCGGCTCCAGTAACCTACTACTGTGTTCTTCGACGCTATCAGAGGATCCTAGCCCTCAGCTTGTTTTTTTACAGCTGGGGCTGCCATGACTTTATCAGGCTGCATTCCCGCTTCAGTTTTTTGGTCAGTTTTGCCCCGGTAAGTGCCCAGGGAATTTTAGAGTGAAGCGATTCTAAGAACGGCGGCAGTCATGTGCATGTCATACTAAAACACAGCATTGTATGAAGACAAAACCAAGCTCCCTCTGCATATTTAAGCATGGCACAATGTTCTTCAGCACCCTACAGGCTCTCTGCAGCCAGGAAATAGCTTTTTTTTAACGTGATTCACCCCAAAGTAATTTGGGTCGTAACTAATTTTGTCGGAAAATTCGGCGAAGTCGGCAAATCGAATTTTTGAGAAATTCGCCCATCTCTACTAGTGATCCCAAATATGACTACTTGTTTAAAAATCTTCCCCATTTTGTATTGAAAGTAATGAAAGATTGGAAACAGTGTTGTTTCTTCTGACATTGGCCCACCTAAGAAAACTAACTGTAACGGAGATGGTAGTGGATCTTCTGAACCACCACAAGCGATGGCGTAAGCCACGCCAGGGAGTGGAGTCTAAGTAGGTCCGGTTTTCACCAGAGCCCGCCGCAAAGCGGACTTGCTGCGGCGGATTACTACCAGGTCACTACCCCTGACGTGACTTGTTTGCGGTGGCAGCCGAGGTGTTGCGCGGTACAGAATCGTGGAGCAGGCTCGTAGTCGGGGACAGGCAGAAGGTCGGTGCAGGCGGCAGTGGTTCGTAGTCGGGGACAGGCAGAAGGTCAGGACAGGCAGCTAAGGTTCGTGGTCAAAGGACGGAGGCAGAAGTTACGGTACACGGTAATCAGGACAAGACACTCTGGAACACTTCCTCTCTAGGCACAGGGCACTATCGATTCCGCAACGTGCTAGGGAAGAGGCAGGGCTTAAATAGGGTCAGTGCCCGGTGAAACCAATCACCGGCGCACTGTCCCTTTAAATTTTCCTGAAGTGCCGCGCGCGCGCACTAGGGGGTGCGCGCGCACCCGGCCGGCAGCAGGAACGCGTGCCGGGACGGGGACAGGAGCGAGGCGAGGTAAGTGGCGTATTGACGTGCCGGCGTGTCCGCGGCCCGAGCGCCGGGCCGCGGCACCGGCCGCAGCAGGAGGCGCTGCGGCGTTGCGGGTGTGCCCGCGATCCGACACGGGGGTCGCAGGGGCACCCATAACAGTACCCCCCCTTTGGCCTCCCCCTCTTTCTGGCCCGCAAAACCTAGATAAGAGACCCCGATCCAGGATGTTCTCCTCCGGCTCCCACGACCTTTCCTCCGGCCCAAACCCCTTCCAGTCATCCAAAAAAAATTGTCTCCCCCTAACCGTCTTAGTGGCCAAAATTAATTTGACGGCAAAAACATTGGTGGAGTCAGCTACGGGAGACAGGGGGACCACAGACCGAGAGAACCGGTTATGGACGACCGGTTTCAATAGGGAGACATGGAAGGAGTTTGGGATGCGCATAGTTGGAGGGAGCCGGAGCTTGTAGACCACCGGGTTGATGCGCCTGAGGATTTCAAAGGGACCTAAAAACCGGGGACCCAGCTTATAGCTGGGGATTTTGAAGCGGACATACCTGGCAGACAGCCATACCTTATCCCCTGGGACAAAGGAAGGAGGGGGTCTTCTTTTCTTGTCTGCTTGGGCCTTCATGCGAGCCGAGGCCTGGAGCAGAGATTGACGCGTCTCCTTCCAAACGGCAGATAGGTCGCAGACCAGACTATCCACCGCAGGGACATCGGAGGAGGCAGAGGGCAGCTGGAGTGGTGGGCGGGGATGCCGACCGAAGACGATGAAGAAGGGGGACGCCCCAGCGGAATCAGAGTCCAGGGAATTATAAGAAAACTCCGCCCATGGCAATAGACCGGACCAATCATCTTGTCTTGCGGATACGAAGTGGCGGAGGTAGGTACCCAAGACTTGGTTCACTCTCTCCACTTGCCCATTAGATTGTGGGTGGTACGCGGAGGAAAAGTCCAGTTCCACTTGTAGGAGAGAGCAGAGGCCTTGCCAAAACTTTGAGACAAATTGAACTCCCCGATCCGAGACAATATGGAGGGGAAGTCCATGCAGACGGAAGATATGTTTAAAAAATAGGTTGGCAAATCAAGGAGCAGAAGGTAGACCAGGCAGGGGAAAGAAGTTTGCCATTTTTGAAAAACGGTCGGTGACCACCCAGATAACTGTATTACCGTCAGAGGGAGGCAGATCGGAGATGAAGTCCATGGCAATGTGGCCCCAGGGACTGTCAGGAACCGGCAGAGGTTGGAGTAAACCCGCAGGTTTGAGGCGCGGCGATTTATTACGGGCGCAGGTGGTACAGGCTTCCACAAACTCCTTCACATCCTTAGCAAGATCGGGCCACCATTAAAACCGTGAAATCAACGCGCAAGACTTCCGCACCCCCGGGTGTCCAGCAATACGGGAGCAGTGGCCCCATTTTAGAATCCTTAGCCGGAGCGCTGGGCGCACATACGTCTTACCCGGAGGAGCACGTTGGAGGGCTATGGGAGCTGCAGATATCAGACGTTCTGGAGGTATGATGTGCCAAGGAACAGCCTCCTCTTCTCCACTCATATCAGAGGCACGGGAAAGGGTGTCGGCCTTGACGTTCTTCTCTGCCGGTCGGAAATGGATAACATAATTGAACCGGGCAAAGAACAGAGACCACCTAGCCTGGCGCGGGTTGAGACGTTGCGCTGACTGGAGGTAAAGGAGATTCTTGTGGTCTGTTTAGATATTCACAGGATACCGAGCACCCTCCAGGAGGTGGCGCCACTCCTCCAGAGCGAGCTTAATGGCCAGAAGCTCCCAATCCCCGATGGTATAGTTTCTCTCTGCCGGTGAAAATGTTCTGGAGAAGAACCCACAGGTCCGAGTCTTGCCTTTGGGCTCCTTTTGGGTGAGGACCGCCCCAGCCCCCACGGAAGAGGCGTCTACTTCTAAGAAGAAGGGCTTCTCGGTATCAGGTCGCGACAACACAGGTGCAGAGGCAAATGCTGCTTTCAGCTTGGAAAAGGCTTCTTCAGCGGCTGGTGGCCACAGTTTCGGGTTGGCATGCTTCTTGGTAAGAGCCACAATTGGTGCCACCAGTGACGAGAAATGTGGAATGAACTGCCTGTAGTAATTTGCAAAGCCCAGGAAGCACTGTATGGCCCGGAGGCCGACGGGTCGTGGCCAGTGTAGAACCGTGGAGATTTTAGTGGGGTCCATCTGCAGGCCCTTGTCCGAGATGATATATCCAAGAAAAGGGAGTGTGGTGTGGTGAAAAGCTATTTCAAGTTTGGTATAGAGATGGTTCTCACGCAGGCGTTTCAGGGCCTGGCGCACATGCGACTGGTGGGTCTCCAGATCAGGCGAAAACACCAGGATGTCATCCAAGAAGACAACCACGAAGACATACAGAAGATCTCTGAAGATGTCATTGACTAATTCTTGGAAGACTGTCGGCGTGTTGCACAAACCGAAGGGCATCACTAAATACACGACGTGCCCGTCACGTGTATTGAAGGCCGTCTTCCATTCGTCGCCCTCTCGGATCCGGACGAGATTATAGGCCCCCCGCAAGTCCAACTTGGAGAAGATTTTAGCTCCACGAGACGATCGAAGAGTTCAGTAATTAGAGGTAAAGGATACCGATTTTTGATCGTGATCTTGTTGAGACCGCGGTAGTCAATGCAGGGTCGTAAGGAACCATCTTTCTTCTCCACAAAGAAGAATCCGGCACCTGCCGGTGAAGTAGATTTGCGGATGAAGCCTTTCTGTAGATTTTCTTTAATGTAGGCCGACATAGCCTGAGTCTCTGGTACCGAGAGCGGGAAGACCCTACCCCGGGGTGGGCTAGTCCCAGGCAGCAGGTCAATAGGACAATCGTAGGGACAATGTGGAGGAAAAGTCTCTGCTTGCTTCTCAGAGAAGACATCTTGAAAGTCCTGGTAAGCTTGTGGCAGACCTGACAGCGGCTTGGGCGATGAAAGAGAAGAAGAGGGGCGCACCCGGCGAGGTGCCACTAGACAGCGAGACTGACAGTCTCGACCCCAACGCAAGACTTCACCCGTCTTCCAGTCGAGCATAGGGGCGTGACACTGCAGCCACGGAACCCCAGGAGGACAGCCGAGGAAGAGCGGGGTAGCACAAGGAATGCGATCTTCTCGTTGTGTAGAGCTCCAACTTGTAGGACCACCGGTTCTGTCCGAAAGATGATGGGATCGTTCAGGAGCTCACCGGAGACAGACGTGATGACCAAGGGTTGGTCTAAGCGGACCACCGAGAGACGATACTTGGCCACCAACGCAGCGTCCATAAAATTCCCGGTGGATCCAGAATCCAAGAAGGCAGCCACTTGGAACGAGACTCCGGAATTGGTTTTCACCAGAACGGGCAGCATAAGCCGAGGAGAGGGATTGCTCACACCTAGGGACGCCTCTCCTACGAAGCCTAGGTGCGAGCGTTTCCCGGGCGTTGCGGACGGAGTGGGCAACCCCTGAGGAGATGTTCGGAACTGCCGCAGTAGAGGCATAGGTTGCCCTCACGTTGTCGAGTCAACTCTTGCGAAGTCAGGTGGGCTCTGTCCACTTGCATGGCCTCTTCCATGGTTGGCTGAGGAGGAGGCAGTGGAGGCCGAAGGAACACCGGAGCAAGACGGGGCAGACGACGGGTTCGGATAGGGTCATGCTCTTGGCGGAGCCCCTCACTTCTCTCCAAGAAACGGATGTCAATCCGGTTCGCCAGGTGGATGAGCTCGCTTAAGGAAGACGGAGGGTCCCGGGTGGCGAGGGCATCTTTAATCTGGCTGGAGAGGCCCTTCTTAAAGGTGGCGCACAACGCTGCATCAGTTCCGAAGCGAGTGTGCGGAATTGTACGGCATAATCACCGACGGAGGAGTTCCCTTGCTGGAGATTCAGTAATGCAGTCTCGGCAGACGAAGGCTCTTCGAAAACGCTGCAGAACTCCTGCAGGAACGTCACTAGATTAGCAGTGACCGGATCGCCTTGGTCCCAGAGGGGGGTCGCCCAGGCCAGGGCTTTCCCAGAGCGAAGACTGACCACGAAGGCTACCTTGGATCTTTCGGACGGGAATTTTCCTGCCATAAGTTCCACATGGAGGGAACACTGGGTGATGAAGCCCCTGCAGGCTTTTGGGTCTCCATCGAATTTTTTTGGCATAGACAACCGGAGTTTAGGACCGGCGGACATCCCCGGAGCGACTGCCACAGAAGGCGCCACGGCAGCCGATTGCTGCTGTTGCGTAGCGAGGAGCTGCTGCATCATAGAGGACAGCTTGTTGAGCTGCTTTGCCTGTTGAGCGATCTGCTTTGACTGCTGGGCCACGATGGTGGTGATGTCAGAGACGCTCGGCAGGGGCACCTTGGCGGGATCCATGGCCGAACTGTAACGAAGATGGTAGTGGATCCTCTGAACCACCACAAGCGATGGCATAAGCCACTGCAGGGAGTGGAGTCTAAGTAAGTCCGGTTTTCACCAGAGCCCGCCGCAAAGCGGGATGGACTTGCTGCGGCGGATTACTACCAGGTCACTACCCCTGACGTGACTTGTTTGCGGTGGTAGCCGAGGTGTTGCGCGGTACAGAATCGTGAAGCAGGCTCGTAGTCGGTAACAGGCAGAAGGTCGTGCAGGCGGCAGTGGTTCGCAGTCGGGGACAGGCAGGAGGTCAGGACAGGCGGCTAAGGTTCGTGGTCAAAGGACGGAGGCAGAAGCTACGGTACACGGTAATCAGGAAAAGACACTCTGGAACACTTCCTCTCTAGGCACAGGGCACTATCTATTCGGCAACGTGCTAGAGAAGAGGCAGGGCTTAAATAGTGTCAGTGCCCGGTGAAACCAATCACCGGCGCACTATCCCTTTAAATTTTCCTGAAGTGCCGCGCGTGCGCACTAGGGGGTGTGCGCGCACCCGGCCGGCAGCAGGAACGCGCGCCGGGACGGGGACAGGAGCGAGGCAGGGTAAGTGGTGTATTGACGTGCCGGCGTGTCTGCGGCCCGAGCGCCGAGCCGCGGCACGGGCCACAGCAGGAGGCGGTGCGGCGGTGCGGGTGTGCCCGCGACCCGACACGGGGGTCACAGAGGCACCCGTAACAGTACCCCCCCGTTGGCCTCCCCCTCGGTCTGGCCGGCAAACACCTAGATAAGAGACCCCGATCCAGGATATTCTCCTCCGGCTCCCACTACCTTTCCTCCGGCCCAATCCCCTTCCAGTCAACCAAAAAAAAATCGCCTCCCCCTAACCGTCTTTATGGCCAAAATTTCTTTGACGGCAAAAGCATTGGTGGAGTCAGCTACGGGAGACGGGGAGACCACAGACCGAGAGAACCGGTTATGGATGACCGGTTTCATTAGGGGGACATGGAAGGAGTTTGGGAGGCGCATAGTTGGAGGGAGCCGGAGCTTGTAGACCACCGGGTTGATGCGCCTGAGGATTTCAAAGGGACCTAAAAACTGGGGACCCAGGTTGTAGCTGGGGATTTTGAAGCGGACATACCTGGCAGACAGCCATATCTTATCCCCTGGGACAAAGGAAGGAGGGGGTCTTCTTTTCTTGTCTGCTTGGGCCTTCATGCAAGCCGAGGCCTGGAGCAGAGATTGACGTGTTTCCTTCCAAACGGCAGATAGGTCGCAGACCAGACTATCCACCACAGGGACATCGGAGGAGGCAGAGGGCAGCGGGAGGGGTGGGCGGGGATGCCGACCGAAGACGATGAAGAAGGGGGACGCCCCAGCGGAATCAGAGTCCAGGGAATTATATGAAAACTCCGCCCATGGCAATAGACCGGACCAATCATCTTGTCTTGCGGATACGAAGTGGCGGAGGTAGGTACCCAAGACTTGGTTCACTCTCTCCACTTGCCCATTAGATTGTGGGTGATACACGGAGGAAAAGTCCAGTTCCACTAGGGGGTGCGTGCGCACCCAGCCGGCAGCAGGAACGCGCGCCGGGACGGGGACAGGAGTGAGGCGAGGTAAGTTGCGTACGACGTGCCGGCGTGTCCGCGGCCCGACACGGGGGTCGCAGGGGCACCCGTAACACTAACCAATCTTTGTTGGCTACTAAACGTTCCGGTATCTTTGCTTGTTTGAGCTGTCAGAATTGCAGCTCTATAATTATAGGATCTGAGTGTCAGACCCCCAACTTTGAACTCTGGTCGCTGGCCACAGCCGTTGTGATAAAAACAGCGGTTTTGGCCGTAGTGCTGTTATTTGTGTTCACCAGTGTGAACTCGGTCTTTCCTGCTCTGTATTCTTAATTGATTCCTGGCCAACGCCCTTGGTCAAGAATCCTCCTTCACTCTTCTAGTTAAACTGTTTCCTTGTAAGCCCATTTGATTGACAGCCATGTATCAAACCCGGTCTTCTGTTTTTCCACCTATTACCTTTGTCTTTTGTTTTCTGGTCAGCTATAAAAGGGCTATTGTGGCACTTACCCCTTGCCTGCTATATTGGGTTCTTTCTGTACCTGTAGCTAGCCCTTTCTCTTGCTGGATTTCCTTGATACCTGAATTTGCTTTGTTTCTGACTATTACTCTGGCTCCAGATTTTGTAATGCATCTCCCAACAGTTACTGACCCTCCATGTTTGTGTTCACTTTTTGTTTCATCTGCGTCCTGTGTTTCCACTTATTCAGTGTATCTCGCAGTCTTCGGTTGGGGCCAATCTGTTAAGAAGTCGGGTACCCCTTAGAAGGCAGGGACAGTGGTTGGGAACAGTGTCAGGGCCTCACTCTGTCTGTGTCTATTCCTGCACCCATGAACGGTTCCTCACATTATAGCAGGCTTTGACCCCAGACAACTCTCCCACCGGTTCAGTATGAGTATCAATTTGTTGGTCACCGACCGCTTGAACGAGTTGACAATGGTGGGGCTTATTAATCAACTCTCGCAGTGGCTGGATACTATGACGATCATGGTGCCTGAACCAGCCGCCCCATTTGTGTCCCTAAATGCCCCTTGGTTTGTTGGTCAAAGCGTCCAGCATAAACCTAAAATGCTTCTTCCATATCACTTTGACGGAAAGCCTGAAAGTTTCCGAACCTTCAGGGAATCTAGCTGCCTATTTTTTCACTTCAATTAGTTTCCCACTGAGGCTGAAAAATTAGCAGTTGTTGTGTCTCACCTCCAGGGCCCACCTCAGGATTGGGCATTAGCTATACCCCCTGAAGCCCCTGAGTGGAGATCAGCACATCTGCTGTCTATTCAGCAGGGCTGTCTCTCGGCTGAAGACTACTGTTCCGAGTTCCACCAATGATGCACGGTGACTGGGTGGTCTGACCAACCTCTGAAGACCCTCTTCAGATAAGGGCTGTCAGATGCCGTAAAAGATGCTATGGTCAGCCATCCAACCCCTGAGACCTTGAGTGACTTTATGGCTTTGGCTGTGTCTATTGACAGAAGACTAAGGGAGAGACACAGGGAAAAGCAAGGAGGGTTGACTGTTCAGCTCAAGTCAAGCTTTCCTGTAAAACCTCCTTTTACCCTCTCTAAAAGATCTCCCCTTCCATCTCCTTCGCCGAATCCCTCTCGGTCTTCTGGAGAAGAACCTATGGTGTTGGGCTCTACATCTGCGGCCATCAGGAGGAGACATCGGTTGGAGAATGCCCTGAACCTTTATTGTGGGAAGCCTAGCCATTTTCTGAGAGGCTGTCCGACGAAGCCTAAGTAACCGCAGGGAATCGCTAAATGTCTGAGTGATTTCCAGAAGGATAACTCAGGCATACAGGTACCTCCTAACTCTGACAATAAGTTTATTAGCTGTAACTTTGGCCTCTAATTCCAAGAGTTTTGTTTGTCGAGCCATGATTGACTCAGGTGCTGCTGTTAGTTTCATTAGTATGGTTGTTGCTCAAGCCTTGGATTAGGAACTAGTTCCATTGTGTTCTCCCTTTTTGGTTTCAGGTGTAGATTCTACCACCCTAACCAGAGGAAGAATTACAATTCGTACTGCAGAAATCACTTTGAATGTTGGATGTTTGCATACTGAAAAGCTTTCATTTTTGTCATAGAGAAACTCACTGTAGATATAATTATTGGGTTGCCCTGGCTGCACCTCCGTATTCCGGTGTTTGATTGGAGGACCATTGAGTTGATCAAATGGGGGAACTCATGTGGTTCTCATTTGAAGATTGTCCATTGCTTTATGTGTTCTGTAAATAATGATCACAATTAGAGATGGGCGAATTTCTAAAAAATTTGTTTCGCCGAGTTTGCAGAATTTTGCAACAAAATTAATTCGACCCGAATTGCGTTAAAAAACAGCTATTTCCTGGCTGCAGAGAGCCTGTAGGGTGCTGAAGAACATTGTGCCATGCTCAAATATGCAGAGGGAGCTTAATATGGTCTTGATACAATGCTGTGTTTTAGTATGACAGGCACATGACTGCTGCCGCTCTTAGAATCGCTTCACTCTAAAATTCCCTGGGCACTTACCGGGGCAAAACTGACCAAAAAACTGAAGCGGGAATGCAGCCTGATAAAGTCATGGCAGCACCAGCTAGAAAAAAACAAGATGAGGGCTAAGATCCCACGATAGCGTCAAAGAACACAGAAGTAGGTTCCTGGAGCCGGTACAGGTCTCAGCACAGTGAGGGGACGTTACAGCAAGGGTCACTCCATGAGCCCAGAGCTTTAAACCGTCACAGATTATGACATAACCTGTTCTGTTAAACGCTGATACATGTAGAGGCACCCAAATGAGTGGAGAGGGTGTCGGCAGTGATTTTGCATTGACGACTCTGATCATTTTGCCCTTCCTTTCATCCGTCAGTGTCCGCTTTCAATCGGTCAATAATCCATCAGTATTGCTAAAGCCAAAAACAAACAGGAGTTGATCCAAAACAGAGATGACCAGTAAATGGGATATTTGCATGTCTTCTGTGTTCTGTATCCACTCCTGCTTTTGGCTAGACAATCCTGATCCTTCCCATTCCTTCTGACAGGTGAAAAGAAGGGGAAAACCAAACATAGTGGCAACATCATAGAGTGGTGAGGGTGGAAACAGCATTAGGAAACCACAGGGTGTTCCAGTGAGACAGCGGTCACTTGGCAGCAGCATGAGTAGGCCACAGAGTGGCACAATCACAGAGTGTGGAGGTCATGGCAGCAGCAACAGCAGCAGCATGAGGTCATAGAGTGGCACAATGACATTCTGGAGGTGGCACAAAGAGGAGTAGGCCACAGAGTGGCACAATGACAGAGTGTGGAGGTCACGGCAGCAGCAACAGCAGCAGCATGAGGTCAGAGAGTGGCACAATGACAGAGTGTGGAGGTGAGGGCAGCAGCAACAACAACAGCAGCAGCATGAGGTCAGAGAGTGGCACAATGAGAGAGTGTGGAGGTCACGGCACCAGCAACAGCAGCAGGAGCATGAGGTCATAGAGTGGCACAATGACAGAGTGTGGAGGTGGGTGGCAATACCAGTCCCTGGTAAAGATGGTGGTAGGCAGATGGAGCAACTGGCAGCAGATGTGTGGCATCAGGCGGGTGGCGGCATCAGAATAGTGGCTGAGACAGGTAGTTTGAAACCAGACTCATTTCTCAGAGTTTTGGTGAGGCGTCATGGCTGATGTAATCTGATGCCTAAGGCAGTGTGTGGAAATCCTGGCCGATCCACGCCTGATTCATCTTGACAAAGGTCAGTCGCTCCTCATTTCCGGTGGGCATGCGGGTTCTCGGTGGGGTACTGATGGACCCCGCCGCACTGAACACCCGCTCTGATGCCACACTACTGGCCGGACAGGACAGCTTCTCCACTGCAAACTCGGCAAGTTGCTACCACACATCCAGTTTGGCTGCCCAGTAGTCCAGAGGATCTTCTAACTTGGGTGGCAGAGTGCTGTCCAAGTAGGCCACCACCTGTTGGTTCAGGGTCTGCTCCAGGTCCTGCTGCTTCTGCTGCTGGTGAGTGATCTCCTCACTAGGCGGGTGAAGGAAGCTGCACATCAGCGACTCCAGAATTAGGTTGCTGCTGATGGAGCTGGTGCTGCTCCCACCCACCTTCCCACAGCAGCCGTGGCAGTGGTACGTGAGCGCTAAGAAATCCCTGGTCAGACCTGTCAGAGGATGGACCATGCTGAACACAGGCAGCGGCCAACTGACTACGGAGGATTTCTCTATAGTATTTGAGTTTGTTCTCCCTCTCAGCAGCTGGAAAAATAGGCTCCCATTTTGGAAAGATAGCGAGGGTCCAAGAAGGTAGAGAGCCAGAAGTCATCCCTCTGCCTGATGGTGACTATTCGGCTGTCACTAGCCAGGCAAATCAGCATTCTTTGGGCCATGTGCGCAAGTGACTCTGAGGGACTTCTTGCCTCCATCTCGACTGTATACTGCCACGGTGCTTGGGGGGTCATCTGCCTCGTCTTCCTCATCTCCATCCACCTCCTCCAGCTGCTCCTGCTCCTTCTCTCCTGTCACCTGGTTAGAAAAAAAACCATCATTCTCACCAGACTATGCTTCTGCTCAATGTCATCCTCCTCACCTCAACCCTACAAGTTTCAGTTAGCCCACCGAATCATGGGCCGTGAGATGTAGTCGCCACATCTCCAGTCCCCTGCCCAGATAGATTTTCAGCATCTGTTCCAGGAGATGAAGAAGTGGAATGACGTTATTCATCCTGTAGTCCTGGCGACTGAGAAATAACGTCGCCTCCACAAATGGCCTCAGCAAACGGCAGGTGTCACGCTTGGGCTGCCTGGCTGACATCAAAGTTAACAGGGGAGTACTCCTGTCCGACTGGATCATCACAAAAAATCGTTTTTGGCCTTTCTCTGCTTTATTACAGTGGTCTAACATGTGCAGGCTGGAATTCCATAGGGTGGAAACATCGTTATCAGCTGTGTGTTGGGGAGGCCGTCTGCCACTGGCAACTCGAGGAAGTGTGTGTGTCTGGTTAGTTGGAATGGAATTAAGTGCATGCAAAGTTCCTGGCCATTTTCAGAATCTTTTGAAGATCGGTGTAAGGACTTCAGGAACCTTTTTAAAACAGATTGAGCATGTGCGCCATGCAGGGCGCTATGGTAAATTCCCTCCTCGGTGGACAACGCGGACACAAATGTTCCTCCCATTGTCCGTAACCATGGTTCTGAATTTGCAGTCGGGGGCGGAGAAAGCTTACACATCGATTTCTTTGCTGCATGACGCGGAGCGTTAATCCCCTGATGTGACTTCCATCCCCGAGGCAAGCCAGGTGTAGAACTGCGTGACACCGCTGTGCCCTACACATGTGGTATGATGGAGCAGCACTTGTGGAGGCTGAGATGGTGGTGGAGGAGGTAGAGGCTGAGATGGTGGTGGTGGTGGAGGAGGAGGCGGAAATTGGCGCAGGAGCAGCAGTTTGACAACGTGGAGGAGAACTCGGTAAAAGCCATTAGTTCTCTGAATGGTGCAGAGTCCACCACTTGGAAAGGGAGGGACCGCAGTACCAACAACTTGGACAGGAGCACGGTCAGCTTTCTCACCTTATGATGGTTGGTCGATTACTGTTGCCTCTTTGCAATCGCTCGTGAACGACTGCTGCGCCTCATGAGTAGCGAGCAGCAGATTATCTCGACCGGGAAATGATGGCAAAGAGAATAGTTCCCTTCTGCAGAGGTAGTGGTGAGCCTTGACGGACTGCAATGGCTAGTGTCATGGGAGCTGCTGCTGTTGCTTGCGGAGGCAGGATGGCACACCACATCTGAGCACGTTTTCTCCTAGGCCACGGATGTGTGTCGCTGCATGTGTTGACGCAGGCCGGGGTGCCACGTTAGCCTCCAGGGCCACCGTATTCACTTTCTGCCACGATTCTACATAAACCCATGTTTGGCTCCGCCGGTGTCTTAGAATAAGCTGCCACACCGCAGAGTAGTGTTTTGTCGCCAACACTCTGAGTGACTACTACGAGCTGCCTCGGTGTGGCCCCTGTGCCACTACTTTCTTGGGAACCTGCAAAGAGGGTCATCTACCCCATGGAGTTCGCTTCCCGACCACTCCACACTTGCGGCTACCCTGCTGACTTACGGCCATACTTCCTGACTTATGGCTGCGCCTCGCTGTTTTGACGCTTAAGATGACGCCTCTTATTCTGCACGATGATGAAGCCTTGCTTCACCCGGCTCTCACAGTGCGATAGGCTACATAATTCATTGATTATTGTTGGATTCTTCACTGCTGTCCATCCTTCAACGATCATGGAATACAGAGGCTTCCACTCACAACATGATTCCCAATGCCACTCTCCTATCACTACTTTGCATGCCTACTGCAAAAAGGAGGGGATGTCGGGACCCACTTCTTCGTGCACAAGTAGCTGCTGACTGTCTTAATTGTTCATCCTCGATGTTTAGTGGAGAGGTGCCAGACCACTACTAGTTCTTTGCCCTGAGGGAACCGAACGGGACAGAGGCGGGTTGAGGACCGGCTGAGCTGTTCTGGGCCATGCCAAATAAGGGTTTGTGTCTGACGAACCCAATGACTCGTGGCTGGGTTAGACAGATGTCATCTGGGATGAGGTTGATGACCCAGTCACCAATCAAGAACCCTTGGGTTGGTGGTCAACACACGGACACTAGATGACACCAGCAGTCTGGTCTCCACGAGTCACCCCTGCTGCGACGTTACCCTTACTGTGCTGCTACCTGTGAATTGCCCAAGAAATGTTTCTGTGCCATGGCCACTCGCATGTGAAGAGCCTGCCACCTCTCTGTTTGGACATACTGTTTGTTCACAAAATTTACAGACTCTGTTTAATGAAGATATTCCCTGTATTAGTGTTGGAGCGATTTTTTTATCGACCAAAGTGAAAATCGGCAAGGTTTTTATGGTGATCGAATTTCCAGATCTTGCGATAATTAAGGTTAAATCTGGAGCATCAACTATTAAGATCGCGCTTTTTCGGCCGCTTCCTGTTATTTTTGGCGGCGCAATATCAGATTAAAGAATAGAGCAGGGTGACATGGTGTGGTGCAACGTCATGGGATGGGATGTGTATGGTTGCGATTGATGGAAAATCACATGGACCTCGTTTTACATAGAACTGCGTTTCCTGTTATCAGCCTCCAGTTGTTCTCTCAGCAGTCTCATAGGAAAGGACCTGCGCTCTGTCTGTGGCAAACAGCTCAGCGAAATTAGGTCTAATTTTCTGCTCAGAGAGAGAAACTCTACTTATTTAGCTGTGATCCGGTCCAATTTAGTTAGATTAGAGATTTGAAGAATTTATGTAGTTAGCTAGAGAATTTTAATGCAGCAATTACGCTGTAAATTCACGGCGGTGGGAGCGGGGGCGGGGGGGCCCGCAGGCGAACACAGACAGCTCTATCTATAAAGAACATTGGATAAGTTCCAACAAGACTTCGTGTAGACAATTGTAGTGGAAATTCTTATTATTAACAGTTTTGCTTTTGAAATATTTCCGGGATAATTTGGATTCTGCCTGAACTTATATGGATAAAACTCATTTACTAGTACATGCAGGTCTGCTTTGTTAGCTGCAAAACTCACTTTTATCAGTATTACATTTTTCGATAGGTGTTCATTTTATTTTTTGTGACTGTTGATTTATCATCCTTGGCTCTTAAATTAAATCAGCAATTCTTGTAGTCAGGCACGGTTGATTTGTTGCCAAAAATACCGTGTATCGTTCGAAAACATCCACAGTTACGTGTTTTTTAGATTTTGCGCCACCCGAGCAGTTTCTGTTCATTGAAGCAGCATCTTCGGTAAATTCTTAAAACAGCAAATTCTATATTCAACACAGGTGAATTGATAGGTGCAAATAATACCATTTTTATATCAAAAACTTAACCAGTAAGTGTTTTTTTGACTTTTTGCGCACCAGTACTGTTCATTGAGCGCAGCATACTAAACGTAAAATCTTAAACAGCAATTCTATATCACACAGGTGAAATTGAAAAGGTCAAAAAAAATTACCGTTTATTATTTCTATATAACAGTTAAGTGTTTTTGACTTTTGCGCACCCACGTATTGTTCATTGTCGCCAGCATTCATCACGTAAATCTTTAAAGCAGCATTTATATAATCACCACTGGTGAATTGAAAGGTGACAAAAAATACATTTATTATATCAAAACATAAAAGTTACGTGTTTTTTTGTCTTTTGCGCAACCTGTACTGTTCATTGGACCGACGAGAGATGAATCTACGTAAATTATTAAAAAAGCA
This sequence comes from Phyllomedusa bahiana, assembly GCA_025379985.1. NCBI lineage: Eukaryota > Metazoa > Chordata > Amphibia > Anura > Hylidae > Phyllomedusa > Phyllomedusa bahiana. The sequence goes on along the minus strand of JAODAL010016627.1, from coordinate 18,261 downwards.
AATTCTATATTCCAACTCCACGGTGAATTGAAAGGTGCAAGAAAATACCGTTTATTATATCAAAAACATAACATGTTACGTGTTTTTTTGACTTCTGCGCACCCAGTACTGTTTCCTTGGCGCGAGCATCTACGTAAATCTTAAACAGCAATTCTATATTCACCACTGGTGAATTGAAAGGTGCAAAAATTACTGTCTTATTATATCAAAACATAACAGTTAACGTGTTTTTTGACTTTGCACACCAGCATTGTTTCATTGACGCGAGCATATACGTTAAAAGCTTTAAAAACAGCAATTCTATATTCACAAGGTGAAAGAAAGGTGCATAAAATAAATTTTATTATATCAAAACATAACAGTTACGTGTTTTTTGACTTTTGCGCACCCAGTACTGTTCATTGACGCAGAATCTACGTATATTTTAAAACAGCAATTTCTATATTCACACACAGGTGATTGGAAAGGGTGCAAAAAATACAGTTTATTATATCAAAACATAACAGTTAATGTGTTTTTTTGACTTTTGCGCACCAGTACTGTTCATTGACGCACGCAGCATCTACGTAAATCTTAAAACAGCAATTCTATATTCACCACGGTGAATTGAAAGGTGCATAAAATAAAATTTATTCTATACCAAAAAAACATAACAGATACGTTGTTTTTTGGACTTTTGCCAGTCCAGATTTGTTGATAGACACATTGCAGTTAAATTGAAATCCAGCAATTTTGTTTTGATTAGAGGATTTGAGATAGCTGTGAATTTGCCGTCTTTTAATAGAGACTTTCAAAACTATTCCACTACCTTCTCAAATTTTTATATTTCTGGACATGGAAGCGAAAATGCAGGTGGTAAGCGAGCAAAGAGGGGCGGTAGCACATGGAGGTAGAGGTACGAGAGAAGGTGCTCCTTCCAGTGTGGCGACAACACGATATGCCAGCGGGATCGTCAGTTTGCAGGACCCTCAGGTCCTGTCATCGCTGGGTACCAGGGCCCTTGTGAATATAAGTAACGAACATCGTTCGCCAATTGTCCGTTCAGTGGTTATGCAAACTGCATCTAGCAGTCTACATCCTCGTACTCCCAGTCACAGGCAAACAAATGTAGTACATCAGCATCATCAGCATCCGTCCCAACATGAAGCAGGCCCAAATGTCACTCGCTGTTACACCACCCTGTGGATAATCCATTGGTCTGAAGACCTCTTTGATGACAAATGCGGTTGGGGTCAGAAGGCATGTTCAAAAGATCAAGAGGAATGATTTGTATGCTCTGACGCCAGTTAATGATGCCATCAGAGGAGGTGATGGAAGCGGTCAATCGCAAAAAATCCACGACCGGTCGGCAACGCCTGTGCAGTGCCCCTTGCTTGTAGGCCCGCAGCTTCTGGATGCAAGAAAGTCAGGGACGCCAAGGTCACCGTTCTGTGTTGATGATGTTGACTGATGACGGCATTGCGGATCCATCCTGGTCTCTTTTTCCGCAAGAATTGCTTTGCGAGCGCTTCATCTGGGACGAGGAGGAAGACGATGGGAGGTAGTGTCAATTACGGGTCCCGCCACAAAAAGGGAGAGGGCGGTCGAAGAAGTCCGCTGATATGATTCGCCAGACACGGTCAGCGCCAAAAACCCGCTCCCGCTTATCGCGTCAAATAAAAGGTCCAGGACCTCATCTAAAGCCTGGGCCCCCATTCTTTGAGCAAGCATCTGATTCAACCCAGCGATGTTCATATGCCGCCTTTGCCGTAAAACGCATAAGTAGAGGCATGAACCTTAAGTGGGTTAACCACCCAACATGTCTAGTCAAATGCAGCGACATGCATGAGTGAAATGGAGGAAACCACTTGGCCAAAAAAAGGCACAGACCGACGCCGGGCCTCCAACCACTGGTCACACCCTACTGTCTCCGCATCCTCCTCCTCCGCCACCACCAAGCGGTTCCTCAGCTGCCCATGTCTCTCAGAGTCATGATCAGGGATAAGCCTCCGCTTTCAGCCGCCACCCTCGCCCGCCTACCACCACAACCACCAGAGACCCATCCTACCCCTTCTCCCTTCCGCCAGTTTGACGACCTGCACGCCGTTCATCGGAAAGTCTAGCAGCCAGCTCTTGTCTTCCAGGTTTGGGAACAGAAGAAACACTTTAACCCAATACCATCCCAAAGCCAAAAGCGCTGAATGTCGGCATTGACAGGCTTTTGGACTTGGAATGTTGCCTTTCCGTCTGGTGGGACACAGATTGGGTTCCGCCACGTCATGGCCCTCGTGACCCAATACCAGATGCCGAGCAGCTTTTCTTTGCCAGAAAAGCGTCCCTGCCTGGCCAGCCACGTTGTCATCTAAAATTTCAATGCGCAGTTGTCTGATTCTGTGTCGAAAAAGGTCCATCTCACCACCGAACATGGACTAGTAAGCACGGCCAAGCCGCTATTCTCTGTGACAGCTCACTGGTGAGTGGGTGGATGTCTCTGGGGTGAAGGTGGCTACTCAGCTCGGAGAACGCTCTTCAAAACCGGAAGGGTTGGTGCAGGGATCTTTACCCAAGGTCCTCTGGTGGCATCACGTGCCAGAGAAACCAGGCCGTGTTGAAATTAATCTGCCTTGGAGACCGTTACCACACACAGGTCAGGAGCTGTGGACGGCTTCTAAGCAACGAGGACCTGAGCGCTTTGGCTGGCGTGACAAGAACCTTGTGCCAGGCAAGGTGGTGTGCGATCATCGGGGAGAAATCGCTGCCGCCTGATGATCGTAGTGGAAAAAAAAGCACATACCCTGCCTGGCACATGTCATAACCTTGTAGTCAGAAATTTCTAAAGAGCTACCCGGGTCTGGACTGCTTGACTGAAGAAGGCTCGAGTGCGAGTTCGCACTTCCGCCGTTCGCACCCTGCTATGTCCCACCTGCTGCGTTGCTGCTGCGTTCAGCTCGGCCTCCCGTCAACCGTCTCATTGTTGACATGGCAACACGCTGGAATTTCACCCTCCACCATGCTCAGCGATTTGGCAAGCAGAGCAATGCCTTTACGCAGTACGAAGTGGACACATGGCCCCTGTCATACAGCAGCGGTACAGACCCTCGGGGTGTTGAACCACCGAGAGAGGCATGCTGGGGAAGGCGGTGAAGAGCTCTGGCACCCTCTCCTTGCCAGTTTTTGAAGAAGCCACCACAAAATGGTCAGTGCGGGAGGCCAATGGCCCTTGTCCGCATGAGCATTGTGGTGATCTTAGTTCTGGAACGATCGTTGGACACTCTGAAACAAGCCAGGTCCCGCCAGCGCATGGAGGAGGAGAAGGACACAGCATGCGGACACGGAGCTTTTCTCCGTCAATCCTCAAGGCCCCGGACAGTTTCACAATTCATCGGTCTTCATTAGGCAGGGTTTCGGGGTCCAGAGCTAGTGCAACGGTGGACGCATCAGCTCTAGGGTGCATCATCTCAGGCAAGCAGGGCTGTGTGAAGCTGTGCCGACGGCAGCGGAGGGGAGGAGGAGGAGGGAGGAATTCTAGACACGTGTTACGACGTCCCTGCCTTGGAAAGAGGTTGCAGCGACTGTGAGGCGGAGGAGGAAGATGAGGAAGATCAGTTTGCTTAGTGCCCCTCGACCCAGAGGCTTGGGAAATCAAGGCTCCATCTTCCACATGAGTGCTTGATGCTCCATTTTCCTCCAACATGATCCTCGCATTAAGGCCATCATAAATGAAACATCAGTTAATGGGTGGGCCTACACTCTGGATTCCCCGGTACAAACAAAAAATCAGCACTCTTTCCTTTCCACCCACCCAAATAGAGAGTAAAATGCAGGGAAATGGAGACCTTGCTGATTGATCAACTGGAGACATCTGTTGCGTCCTGGCTTCACGTTCCCAAATGTCCGTGGAACACCATCAGCGACGTGACAGCAGAGAGTTCCAAGTAGGCGTAGCGGGCCAGGCAGGCAGGCAATGGTGGCAGAAGACTAATGGGTGACCTTATGGCAATTCTTTGTTTACACGTCTCACACAACGCATGCAATGCTAGGCACACATCCAACAACACAGAGATCAGCTTAAGATCATGGGTGCACGACTTCTGCGTCTCAACACTGATGTTTTGCATGTGGTTACGACCAATAGACTGATGGGTTTCCAAAATGGTCGGGGGGGGGGGGGGAAATATGGCCCGAGGCTGGCTCGTCACCGCCATAGAGGTGTTGTCTGCCCAGCAGCCGCGTCATTTATGAGCGGACCTTCAGCACAGCTGGAGGAGTCTATACAGCAAACGCATCCGGATTTCCACAGATAATGTGGATCGTTTGGACTTTCTTCAGATGAATCAGGCAGGGATCTCTGATGATGTTGTGGCCCAAATTGCCGAGCGTCACGTTTAGTTGCCCGGTCTACTTCACATTCTTTTCAAACAGAAATGGTACCTCTTGAAAACTTTTTTTTTAAATGATCATTTCTTACTGCAATTTTTATTCTTCTTTTACCCAACATGTTCATTCTGTGATGGTTTTGCTGTGAGGGAGCTGTAAAAGACAGCAAGGTTTCTTGACAACACCGAATTGCATTTACTCACTTTTCTTAAAGAAGTTTTCGTCTTTGTCAATGGTTTTGAGGTCATTAGTTGCTGTGAAGGGGGGGGAAATCAGCAATAATCATGGTCCTTTGGAACAGAAATGGACTTCTAAGTGGCATTTCTCCCTCAACAATTTTTATCAGTGGCTGAGAAGTCATTTTAGTATTTTTTGGGTATTGGGTCATGCTGCTTTGAAATGCGCAATTCTACAATCCTATATAAAAAAAATGTTGTTTAACTAGTCATTTTTGCTTCCGACAATTACCAAAGTGGCTCAAGGGTCTTGCTTGTATTTTTGGGGCATTTTGCTGTGGTCATGCAGCTATACTACAGGTCTACTTCTTAAAAAATGTTGTTTCTAATCAGGACATTGTTCTTCACAATTGACCAAAGTGCTCAAGGGTTCATGCTTTGAATTTTTGTGGGCATTTTTGCTGTTGACGATGCAGATATACTTACAAGGTCCTATTTAAAAAAATGTTGTTTTCTAACAGTCATTTGTTCTTGCACAATTGTCAGAGTGGCTTCAAGGGTGATGGTGCTGGTCAAAACAGAATAGGTTAGGACACTGATAATGGACAAATATTGCAAAATGACTTGGTTTTTGCAAGATCTTTAACATAGGATATCAATCCCTGTATTGAGCAAACCATTTAATAAATGAAAAAAGGAGAAACAAAGACATGGTGGGATTCCATCCTATTTTAAAAAATGTGTTTTCTGAATTTAATGTTACTAAAAAACTTGCATGTACAAAATAAGATGTTAAAAAAATTCATCTGAATATGTACAAGGGAGGTACAGGAAAACTTGACCAGATTATGAGGTTATTCAGAGAACATGGAGTATGGAGCACAGACAGAGAACAAACGTACAGAGACAATTTCTCCAGCAAGTTTGAGTAAAATGAGAAAAAGAATGCCCAAGATAAAGGGCACCTGGGTGTAACAGGAGCGTTAACCACAGTATTTCCTAGTGAAGCTCAATTGGTCCACACTAATACGGAGGGGCAAGCGCTACCCAGTATTGACTGTGACTAACAGAGAAAAGCTTGGCAGTTCTCAAACTTCCGCCTTCCGCCACTCTGCTTCAGAACGACGAAGTTTTCGTTTGCTGCTGCGTCCTCAAGGGAATTTATACCTGCGTGTTAATAGATGACGGACGCCAGCCTGGGCTTTCACCGCACCCACTGTAATCGGCCCTAGGTCATTGCTGTGGACCAGGACAGGTATAGTCAATATCCGTTAACTAAAATGGTGGTTGAAAGACTCCTTTTCCGGCACTTTATAAATGTTGGGGGTCATGCAGGGTTTGGGGCTCATGCTGAGGCCCAGGACAGGATAGTCATGTCCAGTGAAACAAAAATGTGGTTGAAGACTCCTGTTTTCCAAGCACTTTTTAAATGTGGGGGTCATGCTGGTTGGGGCTCATGCTGTGGCCCTGGACAGGTTAGTCAATGTCAGTGAAACTAAAATGTTGGTTTGATAAGACATTCCTTTATCCGGCACTTTTTAAATGTGGGGGTATGCAGGTTTGGGGCTTCAGGCTGTGGGCCCAGGGAAGGTATAGTCAATGTTCCAGTGGAAACTAAAAATGGTGGTGAAAGTTCCTTTCTCCGGCACTTTTTAAATGTGGGGGTCATTGGCAGGTTTGGGCTATGCTAGTGGCCCAGGACAGGTATAGTCAATGTCCAGTGAAACTAAAATGGTGGGTGAAAGACTCTTTTTCCAGCACTTTTAAATGTGGGGGTCATGCAGGTTTGGGGCTCATGCTGTGGCCCAGGGTAGGTTATATTCAATGTCCAGTGAAAACTAAAATGTAGTGAAAAGTCTCTTTCTCCGGCACTTTTTACAATCGTGGGGGGGGTCATGCAGGTTTGGGGGCTCATGCTGTGGCCAGGACAGGTATAGTCAATGTCCAGTGAAAACTAAAATGGTGTTGAAAAGGACTCCTTTTTCCGGCCACTTTTTAAACTGTGGGTCATGACAGGTTTAAATGGTCATTCTGCGGTACAGGACAGATATAGTTAGTGTCCGTTCAACTAAAATGGTGGTTGAAAGACTACTTTTGCGGCACTTTTTAAATCTGGGGGTCATGGCAGGTTTGGGGCCATGCTGCAGTTCCAGGACAGGATATTCAATGTCCAGTTCAAGTAAGATGATCGGTTCAAATTCATACTGCCTTTATGGCGCTTTTAATTTGTGGGTGATGCAGGTTTAGGGTCAGCATGTGGTTACAAGGACTGGGATTAGTGAATGGATCTCGTGACTTTTTTTCTGTGAAGACTTTTATAACCTACTGTGTTGCCTAAGATGTAGCACGTATCCATTTGACTGTTGTGGATGTTAATTTCAGCTTCTCCAGCCTTGGTTGGGTGTCCTACTGAGAGTGTTGTTGCTCTCCCATAGACTTTAATGGTAATCGCTCATCATCGTATGCTCACTATCGAAAAACCCTTATCGAATACGCGCCGACTTATAGCTATCGATCGATCTCGATAGCCAACGCAATCGCTCAACACTTATTCTGTATATGATTAATACAAACCTGTATTTGACTCCAAATGAAACCACTAAACATTCTTGGGTAACACCTTGGATATAAAATTGCACTCCAGAAATGACCATAAAGAATTTTACTCTTATGTGGAGTTTACAAATAACACTGTGTATTTACTGAATATAAAAGCCAAACAGGCTTAATACCCTTGGAAATAAAATGCGCTCCACAATGACAGGAAAAATTAAGTCGTGGTAAAACCATAACAGGCTTAATAAACCCTAGGATTTCAATGCGCTCTAGAAAATGACCAAGATGGGATTAAAATGTTTATGGGGCAGAATAGACCCACACTGGACTTGAATACAATTACTGACAAAATGAATCAAATGATAACGGACAGATGAGCAGTTCTAATAAAAGCAGTGACACCCCTCACCCCCCCCAACCCAGAATCGCTGTAAAAGAATTTCAATTGTGTGAGATCTCTGCTGCTGCAAGCAAACAGACGTTTATGTCACTCGGCACTATGAGCAGTGTGAGGTGCGGCATGGCACCGTTACTTATATTGCTGTGACGTCACAGAAGCCCGCCGGTCTCTGAATTGGCTTTATGTTCTGGTACATGTCATTTTTAGGGTATTAATTTCTTCGTACCAGAGTATTTACCCATGTCACGCCATGTTGCTTGCGGCCATTTTAGCAATACCAAAATACCACTTGTTCCCGCAAATTACCCCAAACTTTCTATTTCGTTGCAGAACCGAAGTTTTTCCTGAAATTCCAAATGAATTCCACTTCGTTAGAATGAATTCACATCTCTATTCCACAATATTCCTGAATTTATTTCTGATTTCAAATGCATCTTTGATGAGGCCATGGCATATAGTCTTCTTTGGCATTGGCCTTATGACTGTGCCATACTCCTCATTCCGGGGACAAAGCTCCCTAAAGGTTGTACCTTCAACTTGTCTGCCCCGGAACTAGAGTCTATGTGTCAGTATATCAAGGAAAGCTTGGAAAGAGGTTACATTCAGCCATTTTGTTTTGGTTTACAAAAAATATTAAGGCTGATGCCTTATCCAGAAACTTTGGTGTCTGTGATGTCCTGGATGCTCTTTGTCCCATGTCATCTCTGTTTGAAGGTACTGGAGGAGGTCCATTCCTCAGTTTTGTCTAGGCATCCAGGCATCGTGGGCACTAATTACCTTTAATCTCATACTTACTGGTGGCCATCTTGGCAGTGTGATGTTAAGGAATTTGTTATAGCCTGTGAAACCTGTGCTAGAGCAAAGGTTCCCCGACAACTCCCAGAGGGGCTGTTACACCCCCTTCCTTTGCCCAACAGGCAAGGGTCTCACATTTCTATGGATTTTACTACCGACTTTCCCCCCTCTAAAGGTAGATCACCTTTGTCTTTTGTTTTCTGGTCAGGTATAAAAGGGTTATTGTGACACTTCCCCTTTGACTGCTATATTGGGTTCTTTCTGTACCTGTAGCTAGCCCTTTCTCTTGCTGGATTTCCTTGTTACCTGACTTTGCTTTGTTTCTGACTATTTTTCTGCCTCCTGATTTTGTACTGCTTCTCACGACTGTTACTGACCTGGCTTGTCTGACCCTCCGTGTTTGTGTTCAGTGTTTGTTTCGTCTGCGTCCTGTGTTTTCACTCATTCACTGTAACTCACAGTCTCCGGTTGGGGGCCGACCTGTTAAGGAGTCGGACACCCCCAAAATGCAGGGAACAGCATCAGGGTCTTACTCTGTCTGTGTCTATTTGTGCACCCCTGGCCGGTTCCTTACACTGAGATTTTGCAATCATCTAAACGGTTTAAAATTTCTATTAAAGGCTATTACACTTGTGATACTAAGTAATTTACATCCTTAAATGCCAATGTGGCAAAGAGTACGTAGGACAAACAAGAAGATGTGTCAAAGTGCTTTTAAATGAACATTGCTCGGCGATTCATGTATATAAAAATAAAAGGGGTGATAATAAAGACCCTTCATCTGTTGCATACAGTCAAGCATGGTGGTGGGAGTGTCATAGTTTGTGCTGCATGAGTGCTGCTAGATGTAAGGACCTGAAATTCATTCAAGGGAATCATGAATGACGACATGTACTGTGACATACTGAAGCAGAGCAAGATTCCCTCTCTTCAGAACCTGGGTCCAGGGCAGTATTCTAACATGCTAACAACTCCAAACACACCTCATAGATGACCACTGGCTTGCTAATGTAAAAGAGGTAAGTGCTGAAATGGCCAAAGCAAGTTCTCCCAGACTTGACCCTATTGAGCATCTGTGATAGGTGACGGAGCACAAAGGTCTCTAACACTCACTAGCTCTGTGATGTTGTCATAAAGGAGTGGAAGAGGATTCCCATGGCAAGCTGTGAAGCTCATGTGAATGCCATGCCAAAGAGAGTTAAGGCAGTGTTAGAAAATAATGGTGGCCACACAAAGTATTGACAAAATTGGCACAAATTTTCCATTTTATTTAGGGTGTACTCACTTTTGTTGCACGTGGTTTAGACATGCTGGCGTGTTGAGTTATTGTTGGAGGGCAACACACCACATTTACACTGTTATACAAGGTGTATAAAGACTACTTTGCATTGTATCAAAGTGTCATATCTTCAGTGTTATTGTCAGGGATTGTCAGGAACACACACAGAGACACAGACGAGTGAGGCCCTGACACTGGTCCCAACCTCTGTCCCTGACTTTTGGGGAACCTGACTCTCTTACTAGGTTGGCCCCAACCTGAAGAGCTGATGACTGCTTCTGAGCAAGTGGAACACAGACGAAGACAAACAAACATGGAACAAACAAGAGAAGTCGGGCCGGCCAAGTCAGTAACAAACGGGAAATTCAGTACAAGAACGTGAGACAAAAGAATAACCAGGAACCAGGCAAGAGTCAAGAGCACAGAAAGTCAAATGAGGGTACAGGTGAACTATAGGGAAAGAGAACCATATAGTAGGCAAGGAGGACAGGAAGGTGAGACTATAAATAGGGAAGAGGAGGAAGGAGAGCAGAGTTGATAGGAAGAAGGTACTGTCAATCACCAAGAGAAGACGTTAACCCCAGTAGTTCTGGAAAGTTTCTGACCACGGGCGTTGGTCAGAAATAAATAAGGCATACAGATTTTGCAAACAGCGTTCACACTAGAAGAAATGTAAAGGCCGAAGCCGCAGTTATGGTCGCAGCAGCCGTGGCCAGCGACCAGAGCCAGATGCAGAGGGTCTATTTGGCAGGAACGTGACAGTTATCCTATGAAAAAATATAATACAATATTTACAAAAATGTGGGGGTTTACTCACTTTTGTGAGATACAGTGTGTATACACTTGTGATACTATATTTTTGTGCCATTTTAGTGACTTTTGAATTGAATAGTTCTAAAGACTGAGCTTGTGTCTGAAAAAATCGAAAGTTTGGAGCTGTCTTGAGGACTATGACTAGTCAGGATCAGTGTAGTTTAGCAGTTTATAAGGTATCATGAAACACCAATCAACTGGTAAATTTTATATCCTAAAAGGGCTGAACAAGTATGAAGGTATCAGCAGCTTTGGTGTTATGACTCATAGATAAAATTCAGTATTGACTGCAGCAATGTATCGCAATTTGTGTCAAGAACCTCCCACATCTGAGGCTCATGTGTGGTTAAGTACAGAATGGGCATGAAATTCATGACAAATATAAACATATTTCACATGTATCTGAATTATTTTTCCAGCACATACCACATAAGTTGGATCAGAATTAGATCTGTGAATTGTAGACCACATTGTATTCCTCAAAATTCTGAACAATTGTCCCAGGGTCCCAGGGCTCATTATCTTGTTGAAAAAAGCCACTACTATTAACCCCTTACCGACATCGGGACATTTCCTGGTCGGGAAGTTGATCCTGCAAATGGACATATAGTTTCATCCTGGACAAGCGGAGCTTGCATGATCGGAACTAGAGATGGGCGAATTTCTAAAAAATTTGATTCGCCGACTTCGCAGAATTTCCCGACAAAATTATTTTCGTCCTGAATTAATTAAGGGACAGGATGAGCGTTTTTAACTCGACAAAGTTGAAATTGGCACGGTTTTTTAGGTTGATCTGAAAATTCCGATCACGCGATAATTTAGGTGAGAATTGCGTATAATCTCTTACTTATCGCGCCATTTTCGGGCTACCTGTCTTTTTGGCGGGCCAGCAAATCTGTTTTATCTTTAAGCTTAGAGCATAGAGAAGGTGGTGAGCTGGGTGTGCGACGTTCATGACTGTGATGTGTATGGTTGTCAATTGGCTGGAAAAATCACATGACCTCGCTTTGCATAGAACAGCGCTTCCTGTTCTGCACCAGTGTTGGTCGAGTGTCTCTATTAGAGGCAGGACGTGTGCTAGATCTCTCTCAATACAGCTCAGCTCAGAGACCCAGTTCTCTTTATTCCACACAGACCAACTATGCTTTTAGCTCCGTGAACATTGGAAATTAGGTAGATTAGAGAAATTTCAGTTCATTAGTTAGTAGGCTGAGACGTTTAAAGAAGATCTAGCCGCTTTACAGCCCGCGGGGGTGGAGGGGGGGTTTGGGTGCGAACCACAGACAGACAGGCAGGTGGCAGGGATTTGAAAGGAGAGTGCATATTGTGCAGCCATGACCTCTTCTTTGAACTGCATGAAATGGCTTTTTTTTTTTGACCAGTTTTGCAGCACACTTCGCACCTGAGTTGAATTTGTACCTTTTATTTTTGTGCAGCCCAGCTTTGTTCAAAGGACCTCAACCTTGTACAGAAATATTTTCTAGGAAATGATCATGTTTGTATGTTCATTGGTGCCACAAACCCACCTTTTTTTCCGTAAAATTTTTTATTAGGTATTTGTCACTTTGGGGCAGGCCATTTTTGTTCAAGACCACTTCACCTTGTATTTTTATTAGGATACCAGAAATTTGCTAGTATTGCAGTGTATTTCATAGGTGCAAAACACCACCTTTTATTATCCGTACAACAATTTAATAGGTGTTTTTCACTTTGGCGCAGGACATTTTTGTTCAAAGACCCATCTTGTAATTATATTAGGATACAGACATTTGCTAGTAATTGCAGTGGTATTTAAGAGGTGAAGAAACCAACTTTTATTATCCTGTACACAATTTAATTAGGGGTTTTTCACTTTGGCGCAGGACTATTTTAGTTCAAGGGACCCATTTTCTACTTATATTAGGATACAGAAATTGTGCTACTAATTTAGGTGTATTCTTAAAGTGAAAAAACCACCTTTTATTATCCATACACATTTCAATAGGTGTCTTCACTTTGCAATGTCATTTTTTGTTCAAAAGACCTCATCTTGTATGATATTAGGATACAGAATTTGCTAGTAATTGCAGGTGTATTTCATAGGTGCAAAGACCCACACTATTATCCGTACACAATTTAATTAGGTGTTTTTTTACTTTGCCGCAGGCCATTTTTGTTCAAAGACCCATCTTGTACATATATTAGGATACAGAAATTTGCTAGAAATTTCAGGGGTATTTCATAGGTGCAAAAACTACCTTTTTTATTCTTATAACATTTAAATAGCTGTATTTCACTTTGGTGTGGACCCAGTTTTGTATCAAAGTGCAATCTGTACTTATAATTTGAATACAGAATTTTGTAGGTATTGCTGTTGAATTTCATTGGTGCAAAAAACCACCGTTTGTTATCAGTATAACTTTTAATAGCTGTATTCACGTGGTTTTGCCTAGTTTTTTACAAATTGCCACGTTGTATGAAATTCAGAAAAATTTTCTAGGGCAACTGTTCTCGTTTGTTATTCTGCAAAATAAAAAACGCAATATTTCTCATCCGTGTAACTTTGAATTGTTTTATGCGCTCTTGAATCTCATGTGGCGCAGATAGCGAAATTGTATTACATTTTGTTGAAAACTATCAATTTCCTAGTCCTACTGGGCAGTTTAAAATCCTGGGGACTGAAGGAAGAAACACTGTGATTTGTCTTATGGTCTTCCATAGTTGGCTGTAGGAATTAGATGGATTTTAGAATAGCTGTGATGTTGCCGTCTTTTAATAAGAGACTGTCAAAAACTCTTCCATACTTCTTAAATTTTTTATCTTTTCTGAACATGGAGCAAAATGCAGTGTGGTAAGCGAGCAAGAGGGGTGTAGGGACATGGAGGTAGAGGTACGAGTGAAGTTGCTCATTCCAGTAATGGCGACAACACACAAGCCCAGCGGATCGTCAGTTGCAGGACCGTCAGGCCTGTCATCGCTGGTTTCAGGGCCCTCGTGCATATCAGTAACGAACAGCGTCGCCCAATCTGTTCTTCAGTGGTTAATGCAACCTGCATCCAGCAGGCTTACATCCTCGTCCTACCGTCACAGCCGACAAATGTCAATCATCATCTCTCAGCAACCATCCAAACATGAAGCGGAAGGCAGCCCTAAATTCAACCTCGTGTACCAACAACTGTGTTAATCAATTTTTTCCGAAGACCATCTTTGATGACAAATGCGGTTGGGGTTAGAAGGCAATTTCCAAAGTTTCATGGGCCAAAGAGGATGATTTTGTCTCCTGATTGAACGCCCTGTTATGTTTGCCAACGAGGAGGAGAAGGAAAGCCGGTCAATCGGCAAAAAATACCGGTATGGTCAGGGCAACGGCCTTGCATTGCATGTGTGCTTGTTATGATAGTCCGCAACTCCAGGATGCAGAATGTCCTGGACGAGGAAGTCATACTGTGTTGATGATGCTTGAGACGACATTGCGGGATCCAACGTTGTCTTTCAGCAGAATTCTTTGCGAAGCGCTTCATCACTGACGAGGAGGAGACAATGGGTAGTGTCAGTACGGCTCCTGCCTCAAAAAGGGATCCCAGAGGGCGGTTGCAGAAGTCTGCCATCAAAAAGGTCCAGGACCTCTCAAGCCTGTGCCTTTTTCGAGCAAGCCTCTGATTCACCCAGCGATGTCATATGCCGCCTTTGCCATAAACGCATCAGTAGAGGGAAGGATCTTAGGTGTTTAACCACCACCAACATGTTCTAGTCACACGCAGCGAATGCATGAGTTGAAATGAGGCAAACACTTGGCCATAAAAAGGCCACACCGATGCCAGGGCTTCCAACCACTGTCACACCCTCTGTCTCGCCTCATCTCCTCCTTCACCACCAAGCGTTTCTTCACTTGCCCATGGTCTCTCAGAGTCATGATCAAGGATCAGCCTCCGCTTCAGGCCTCCACCGTCGCCGATTACCTCCAGGACACAACCAGAGACCCATCCTGAGCCCTTCTCCTTCCCCAGTTTTGACGGAACTGGCATGCCGTACATCGGGCCAGTCTAGCAGCCAGCCTTCTGTCTACCCAGGTTTAGGGAGCAGAAAGAAAACACTTTAACCCAAACCTACCAAAGCCAAAAGCCTGAATGTCGACTTGTCCAAGGCTTAGGCTCTTGGAAATGTTTGACTTTACGTCTTGGTGGACACAGATGGTTCCCACACCACTCATGGCCCTTGCCTTCCACCCAATACCAGATGCCGAGCTGGAATTTTTTGCCGGATAAAGCCATCCCTGCCCTGGCCAGCCATGTGTCATCTAAAATTTCAAGCGTCTGTGTCCGGCAAAGTCCATCTGACCACCGACACATGGCCAAGGCCGCTATATCTCTGTGACAGAGATATAGCTGAGATGGGTGAGCTGGGTGGATGTCTCTAGTGGTGACGCTGGCTCTCAGGCTCGGCGCACACTCTTCAAAACCTGCAGGGATGGTGCAGGGTTTCTTTCCCACAGGTTCCTATGGTTGAATCACGTGCCAGAGAAAACCAGGCCATGTTTGAAATTAATCTGTCTGGAGACCCTCAACACACATGGGTCAAGGAGCTGTGGACGGTCGCTTCGGCTACGTAGAACTGTGCGCTGGCTTGGTGACCAGAACCTTGTGCCAGGGCAAGGTGGTGTGCGATAAGTGTCGAAATTTCCTTTTGCAGCCCTTAAGATCGGTAGGCTGGAGCACATCCCTTGCCTGGCACGTCATGGACCTTGTCATCCAGAAATCTCTAAAGCGCTACCCGGGTCTGGACTGTGTGCTGCTGAAGGCTCGAGGTCTGAGCTCACACTTCCGCCGTTAGCACCCTGCTTCATCCCGACTGGCTGCGTTGCAGCGTCAGCTCGGCCTCCCGTTAACGTCTCATTGTTGACGTGGCAACTCGGCTTGGTAATTCCACCCTCCACATGCTCCAGAGAATTGTGGCAGCAGGCGCTCAGTGCCATTTCGCAGTACACATGGTTTGACAAAGCAGCGGTGCGAGACCTCGGGGTGTTGAGCCACCGAGAGTGGAGGCAGGTTGAAAGAGGCTCTGCAACCACTCCTTGCCAGTTTTGAAGAAGCCACAAAATGGTCAGTGCGGACGAATGCCTTGACAGCAGGAGACATTGTGGTGATGTTAGTTCTGGAACAATCGTTGGACACTCTGAAACATCAGGTCCCTCCAGCGATGGGAGGAGGAGGACGGACACAGAGCCCTTTCTCTCCGTCGGAATCAGCAAGGACCGACCGTTTTCACAATTTCATCGGTCTTCATTAGGCAGTGGTTCGAAGTCAGGGCTAGTGCAACCGGCGCCTCAGCTTTAGGGTGCATCATTGAGGAACGTCAGGGGCTGTGTTTAAGCTGTGCCGGATGGAAGCGGAGGAGAAAGGAGGAGGTATTCCTGGTCTCAGACGTCCTACGTCCTGCCTTGGAAAAGAGGTTGGCACAAATTTGAGGTGGGGGAGGAAGATGAGGAAGAACCCGTATGCTAGAGCCCCATCGACCCAGAGGCTCTTTGGAAATAAAGGCTCCATCTCTCACTTGGTGATTGATGATCCATTTCCTCAACAGATCCCCGCATTAAAGGTCATCAAAATGTGATAAGAACAGTATCTGTGTGTCCACCCTCCTACAGATCCCTGTACAAAGCTAAACTCATCACTTTCCTTCCCCCCCACCCAAATAGAGAGTAAAAATGCAGGAATTGCAGACCTTGTGATTGATGAACTAGAGACATCTGTTGAGTCTGATTCCTCCGTTCTTCAAATGTCACGGCTGGTGGAAACAACGTCAGCAACGTGATAGCAGTTTTTAGAGCGCCAGTAGCCATAGCAGAGAAGGCATGTTGCAGAAGACTTAATGGGTGTCCTCTGGACAATCTTTATTTACCACCTCACCAATAACGGATGTTAATGCAGGGCACACATACAAACACACAGAGGACCGTCTTAAGATCATGGTTGCAGGACTATCTGCATCTCAACACCAATTGTTTTTGGATATGTTCCGGACCACATCGACTTTCTGGGTATTCCAAAATGGATGAAGGGCCCCGAGCTCGCTGGCCACGCCATAGAGGTGTTGTCCTGCCCAGCAGCCAGCGTCATAAACTGAGCGGCCTGTAGCACAGCTGGAGAAGTCATTACAGACAAAAAACATCCGGCTTTCCCAGATAATGGGGGATCGTTTGACTTTTTTTTATCAAGATGAATCAGGCGTGGATCTCTGATGATGTTGTGACCCCAATTGCCGACGTAACCGATTAGTTGCCGGTCTACTTCACATTCCTCTTCCAAAAGAAATAGTCCTCTTGAAAAAATTTTTTTTTAAATGATCATTTCTTACTGCAATTTGTATTCTCAGTTCCCAAAAGTTCATTTTGCTGGTTTTGCGGTGAGGAGACTGTAAAAGACACCAAGGTTTCATGAAAAAAACTTTTCCATTTACCCCTTTACTTTAAAATTTTTTTTGCATTGTCAATGGTTTTGGGGGTCTGGTGCTGTGAGAAACCTAAACGGGTCCTTTTGGGAAACCCAAAATGTGGCTTCTAAGTGGCATTTCTCCATCAAATTTTTAACAGTGGGAGAATCATTTTTAAAAATTTTTTTTGGGTCATGCTGCTTTAAAAATTTCAGAAATACTACAGCCCTTTTTTAAAAAAAAAATGTGGTTTTTTTAACGGGACATTTGTTTTTTCTCAATTGTCAAAGGGCCAAGGGTGTGGTGGAAAAAAAAAGGAATAGGTGGGGACACTTTTAAGGGACACATATTGCAAAATGACTTTTTTTTTGTAAGATCTTTAACATAGGGGGCCAATCCTTGTAGTGAGAAAACCCATTTTATGATTAAAAAAAAGAGAAAAAAAAAGAGTGGGGGGATTCCATCCTAAAAATGGTGGTTGAAAGACTCCTTTTTCCGGCCTTTTTAATCGGGGGGTCATGCATGTTTGGGGCTCTTTTTCTGCTTTCCCAGGACAGGGTATTCAATGTCCAGTTCAAGTAAAAAGATGTTTTAAATCTATGCCTTCTGGCACTTTTTTAATTTGTGGGTCATCAGGTTTAAGGTATGCTGGGGTACAAGGGCAGGGAAGGAATGGTGTGTTACTTTTTTTCTGTGGCTTTTATAACCAAAATGTGTTCCTAAGATGTTCACTAAACCATTTGCTGTTGTGGGGTGTTTAATTTTCCCGCTTTTCCCGCCCTGTTTGGGTGTAAGAAAAGAAGGGGTTTTTTCCCTTCCCCCTAGACTTAAGGTCATCGGGGATAAACTATTATCGATATCGGAAATCGTCTTGATAATTGCGGATATCGACATCGACCCGATGATGATAGTCACGTAACCGCTCTCACTAAACAAGATGAATCAGGGAAGGGTCTCTGATGATGTTGGGCCCCCCAATTTTCCCAGGAGCCGATTAGTTGCCGGTCTATTCACATTCCTCTTCAAAACAGAAAAAGGTCCTCTTTAAAAATTTTTTTAAAAAGATCATTTCTCTCTGCAATTTTTTTTTTCCAGTTCCAAAAAGTCATTTTTGCTGATTTTTGGGGGTGTGGGGACCCGTAAAAGACACAAGGTTTATGACGAAACCTATTCCATTTATCACTTTATCTTTAGAAATTTTTTTCCCTTGCAAAGGTTTTGAGGTCATTTTGCTGTGAGATACAGCTAAATCATGGTCCTTTGGGGAAAAAAATGGGGCTTCTAAGTGGCATTTCTCTCTACAGTGGCTGGAATAATTTTTATAACTTTTTTGGGGATGCTGCTTTAAAATGCAACATACTACGGTCCCTATTCTAAAAAAAATTGGTTATTAAAATTTTTTTTATCACAATTGTCAAAAGTGGGTCAAGGTCATTTTTGAAATTTTGGGGGCTTTTGCTGTGAAATGCAACTAAAAA
>JAODAL010016626.1:0-80125 GCA_025379985.1 Phyllomedusa bahiana | reverse complement strand
CCCCCCTTGTGTCAGGGACCCCCCCTTTTTGCCGGGGATTCCCCCCCCCTTGTAGCCGGGGGCCCCCTTGTAACAGTCCCCCCTTGGCAAGTCAGGGCCCCCCTTGCAGTCGGGGGCCCCCCCTTGCGTCAGGGGCCCCCCTTTTATAGACCAAGGCCCCCCTTTATAGCCCAGGGACCCCTTTATAGCCAGGGCCCTCTTGTAGCCAGGGACCCCCTTTATAGCCAGGGACCCACTTGTAGCCAGGGACCCCCTTTATAGCCCAGGGCCCCCCCTTTATAGCCAGGGCCCTCTTGTAGCCAGGGACCCCCTTTATAGCCAGGGACCCCCTTTATAGCCAGGGACCCCCTTGTAGCCAGTGATTCCCCCTTGGAGCCAGGGCCCCCCTTGTCGCCAGGGCCCCCTTGTAGCCGGGGCCCCCCCTTGTAGCCAGGACCCCCTTGTAGCCAGTGACACCCCATTTAGCCGGGACCCCCCCCTGTAGCCAGGGATCCCCCTTGTAGCCAGGGCCCCCTTTATAGCCAGGGCCCCCCTTTATAGCCAGGGCCCTTTTATCCCAAAGGGCCCCTCTTTATAAGCACAGGGCCCCTCTTTATAGCCAGGGCCCCCTTTATAGCCAGGGACCCCCCTTGTAGCCAGTGATTCCCCCCTTGTAGCCAGTGATTCCCCCCTTGTAGCCAGTGATTCCCCCCTTGTAGCCAGGTCCCCCCTTGTAGCCAGGGACCCCCCTTGATAGCCAGGGACCCCTTGTAGCCAGTGATTCCCCCTTCTAGCAAGGGCCCTTGTAGCCAGGGCCCCCCTTGTAGCCAGGGACCCCCCCTTGTAGCCAGGGCCCCCCTTTATGCCAGGGCCCCCTTTATAGCCGGGGCCCCCCCCTTTTTATAGCCAGGCCCCCTTTTAAGCCAGTGATTCCCCCCCTTTATAGCCGGGTGATTCCCCTTGTAGCCAGTGATTCCCCCCTTGTAGCCGGGGGCCCCCCTTGTAGCCAGGGCCCCCCTTGTAGCCAGGGCCCCCCCTTGTAGCAGGGACCCTCTTGTAGCCAGTAAATTCCCCCCCCTTTTGTCAGGTCCCCCTTCTACCCAGGACCCCCCTTTATAGCCAGGGCCCCTTTATAGTACGGGACCCCCCTTGTAGCCAGTGACCCCCCATGTAGCCAGGGACCCCCTTGTAGACAGGAGCCCCCTTGTAGCCAGGAACCCCCTTGTAGCCAGTGATGCCCCCCTTGTAGTCAGGTCCCCCTTTACCCAGGGCCCCCCTTTTAAAATAGCCAGGGCCCCCTTGTTCCAGTCCCCCTTGTAGCCAGGGACCCCCTTTATAGCCAGGGCCCCCCTTGTAGTCAGGTCCCCCCTTCTAGCCAAGGACCTCCGTTATAGCCAGGGCCCCCCTTGTAGCCCGGTACCCCCTTGTAGATAGTTAAAAAAAAAAAAAAAAAAAAACAAACGCCCAACTTACTGGCTCCCGCTCCAGCTCCGGGCCGCTCCGAGCTGCGCCGGCTCCTGCTGCACTGCATAGGCGGCCCCGGGCCTAGGTCGGGCAGTAGGGGCCGGCGCACGCAGGCTGAAGGCCTCACGCGTTCAGCCTCCCAGGGAGAGCAGCAGAGCGCAGCGCTAATGGCGCTGCGCTCCCGCTGAAAACCGCGCAGCCCGGGAGTCGGGGACATTTGTCCCTGGCTACCGGGCGGTCCTCTGGGCGCTCGGGAACGCAGGTCCCGGGCGTTCAGGTACCGGATGCGCCGACGGGCACCGGGGAGCGACGGCACTGCCTCCGGGCCCCCCCGCGGCTCGGGGGGGGGCCCACCGGGGATTCCCCGGTCCCGACGGCCCAGTCCGAGCCTGAGGAAAGGTATCCATATTTTAGTGCAGTAAGTCGGTTTCAAGGAGAATGAAAGGTGTGGCAAGGGGATGTGTGTCACTGGACGTTAAATGAAGGGGGCCCGTGCAGTAATGTCCTGAACAGCGTTTTAGGAGAGGGGAAAAAAACCTGACATCAGTGATGGGGTTTGGCGTGGAACCCGGGGCATTAGCAGGCATGTTATGGGGACCACAGTGGGTCCCTGGGGTAGCAGAAGTTATCTATTGAGGTAAACCAAGATTTTCTTGGTAGAAATCAGGTGACAGCTAGTGGCCAAAGAGATGGAGCCTCAAGGACAGGGATGGTCAGTGGGGAAAACCCAGAGGCCTTGGGATGAAGTGAAATTGAGGTCTTATTGTAATCTGCAGACAAAAGAGGTGGCAAGTTGGGGCTCAGGTGCGCCCTAGCGGCCATAGTGGTTTAGCGACTCTGAGAAGTTGCTGTGATTACAGCTTCTGATAGTGTGGGGTTGCTGGGTCAAACCAGGGGTCTTTTGTGAGACCAAGATTTGGGGAAGACATGCCCAGTGGACAAATGACAGGTAGTCTGTGTGTGGAAGAAGGTTTTGTAGGTATGATAGCGCTGGTATAGGGCTTGTCAATTGTAGCCCTACGAATGTCACCCATGCGGACTGAAGTGGAGGACTTAATTGTTGCGGGAGCGTGTATGCATTATGCCACTAGTGGTAAGTGGCTATGACCTGTCGGCTGCTCAATGGGGGGGTGATGTGCACAGTGTGAGCCCACAGTGAGCTGTGCATGGAAAATGTTGTCCCTGCCCCTGAGGATGTGGAGAAGAAGGTGGCCCTGTGTAGAAGCTTTGACCCAGGAGGAGAGGTTGTGCAGGGTGATAAAGGCCTACGGTCTGTATCAATGGGGGGGGATATGTGGCGGTGCGACCATGGGTGGTCGCATGGTTCTGCACAAAGGTGGCATACGTGCCACCGAGAGCCCGGTCTCGGTGGGGGAAGCCAGGTATTGTCGGTCAGCAGCATTTGCTGGCTGACCTTGTACACTAGCATGGCTTGATGTCCAGCCAACTAAGGGCTGGCCTTACCGGAACAACTGGGAGATGGGTGGGTGGTTTTTTTCCCACGTTCCAGGTGCCCATGGTCCAGCACCCCGGTATTGGGTAGGTCTCTGGAAAATTTATTAAAGACCTCCTACTCCAGATGATCGGGGGGTGTGGTCAACTGCAGTATAGAGAAGCAGTGGAGCTTGAGAGAGGAGGCTCTGAACCCCCAGGCTTGAGGAAGCCATAACCAGTGGAGACTGGTGAGTTGTTTTCTGGTGGTGCTGGATGGTAGATCCAGGCCACAGGTTAGAGAGGTAAATATATGTTTAGTTAGTGGCTAGACGGCGGGGATTTTGGTTATGTTGTGGTTGTATGCCATGCTGTAAACCTGCACTGGAATAAACAGGTTTGGCCCGTGTTAAGAAGAACCCTTTGTCGCTGTGCGTATGTTGGTGTGCCAAAACCGCTTACCAAAAGCGGCGATCCCGAAGCTAAGTACCCCCAGGACGGCGCAAGATGGCGTCCGAACGCAAGTGAGGCGTTACAATTCCTTTGAAGAAAAAATCCAGAGATAATACAAAAATGTTTTTTACTGGATCGTTCATTTAGGTTGCTTAAAATAGCATGTACAGTTTTATAATGCCAGCCATACCGTGCCATCAGAGGAATGCTAAAGATGAATATTCCTCCCTGAAGTATGAGGACAGAGACAAAGCATATTTGTGTCCTGATGGCTGGAAGCTGCCCAGAGGGGAACTGGGGATTGCATGTTGTGCACCCCTTATACATGGGATCCATGTGGTATGGCTACATACACAGGGCAATCTGTCACCTGCAATAATAATAATAAATATAATGAACACCAACAAATAAAAGGAAAAAAACTCTCATTTGAAGGGCGGGTGGCTACAATGTACAATACATGAAAACCTAAAGAGCAGTTTATTTGTGAGATACTTAAGTAAGGCTAAGTCTACACTGCAATGTGAAAATGCCGTCAAAAATCCAATTGATTTTCAAATCGCTAGGCCGCGCCACGCCACACCGCTGCTTTTTGTGCGTTTTTTTATTGATCAAAAAACGGGATAAGAGTTTGGATTCCGGCGGCACAGTAATTTGGGGCTCTGGGAATCCGATGGCGGTCGGGCGGAAAATACAACATGTTCTATATTCTGACAGACAGTTTTAGGTTTTGGAAACCCTCAAAAACACAACCACAAGGCCATACTCACAGTTTAATAGCTAGACTATAGAATTAACCCAGTAAGTGTATGTTCACATGGCGTAATTTCAGCACGAATTTCGCCGTGTATTTGCTCTATAATACGAGCGAGATGCGAAACGGCTATAATAGAAAACTATTGGTTAGGCCTCCTCTCCCCGCTCTTACAATACGATCCTATGGTACACGCAGGGAGATAAGTGACATGTCAATTATTCACGCCGAATATGCGCCACAAGTAATGAATGTCAATGGGGTCAGTGGTCTGCCACCCCCCCGCTGCGGCTGTATACGTGCTGTAGGAAGGCACAAGGTGTGTTTGTTGATGGACAATATGTGTTACCGATCTGCCTGAGGTTGGGGAAGTGAAGACCATTTATTCTGGTGTCCGCGGCAATAAGCCACTGACACGTTGGTATTTTTGTAGTATGGCAGTAATGCCGTTATCCGGGCCGGGCTTTTATTGGAGCAGTCAGTAGAGTTGGGTGGGATGGACTGCTCCCACATTCAAGTCCAGGGCTTGTCAGCCCTATATAAGGCCAGCAGGCTCAGGTGATAGGGGGGGGTTTGGTTCCCTACCTTGTCCAAACTGCTCAACGGAGAGAGTATATGAGAGCCAGAGCTGGGCCTTGGACTCCAGAGAGAGAAACTGAGAACTGCGTGCTAGTCCCCGGCGCCGCCGCTATCCGCCGCCGATCTTTTGGGGGTCCTAAGCCGCTACCAGTCGCTAAGCTATCGGCTTAGGACCTTGGCGACGGCAGCGGTGCTGGGACTAACTGTATGTGCGTCCGCCGGACGCACATACAGTTAGATGCTTTGGCGGAGCAGAGAGCCCCGCAGAGTATCGGCCGCCGCAGGCAGGATGCGGCTCTGTGTGCGCCTGTGCTGTGCGCTCCGGAGTTAGCGTCATCACAGTGCAGTGCAGCCGGGTGACGTCACCCTGTGAGGAAAAAGACAGGGAGCAGCGACAGCTGCAGCGACAGGGAGCGAGGTCAGGTGAGTGCTGTCAGTTTATTACTTTTAATTAGCTCTATTCATACTGGGGGCCTATTATCTACTGTCATATGTGCAGGGAGGGCCTATTATCTATTGTTATATGTGCAGGGGGGCCTATTATCTATTGGTATATGTTGAGGGGGGGCCTATTATCTATTGTTATATGTGCAGGGGGGGCCTATTATCTACTTTTATATGTGCAGGGGGGGCCTATTATTTTAATGTTAAAATGTGCGGGGGGGCCCTTATTATCTACGTTATATGTGCAGGGGGGGGCCTATTATCTACTGTTATATGAAACAGGGGGCTATTATCTACTGTTATATGTGCAGGGGGGGCTATTATCTACTGTTTTTATGTCAGGGGGGGCCTATTATTACGTTATATGTGCAGGGGGGGGCCTATTATCTATGTTATATGTCAGGGGGGGCTTTATCTACGTTATATGTGCAGGGGGCCTATTATCTACTGTTATATGTGCAGGGGGGCCTATTATCTACTGTTATAGGTGCAGGGGGCCTATTATCTACTGTTATATGTGCAGGGGGGGCCTATTATCTACTGTTATATGTGCAGGGGGGCTATTATCTACTTATATACGTGCAGGGAGGAGCTATAATCTACCTATATATGTGCTGTGAGGCCTATAAGCTACCTATATATACATGTGCTGTGGGGCCTATAAGCTATCTATATACCTGCTATGGGGCCTATAAGCTATCTATATACCTGCTGGGGGACCTATAAGCTATCTATATACCTGCTGGGGGACATATAACCTACCAATGTGTGCTGGGAGACCTAAACCTTCCTATATACCTCATAGATGCCAAGTCTCCCGCTTCTGGCGGGACTCTCCCGCAAATGTGGTTCATGTCCCGCCCCCCCCGAAGTGTCAGCAAAATCTCCCGCCGGGCACGCACACAGGAGGGTCCTGCTATAAAGTATGGACTGATCTGCGGCCGGTGGAGGGTCAGAGGCACCTGACAGACAATGATGAAGAGCAGCAGAGGATACACATTACTGCCGGGCCCGGTCAGCCCTTATCTTATAGGCATACATGCCAACTCTCCCGTTTTTGGCGGGGGGGTCCCGCTATTTGGGGTCCCCCTCCGCCCTCCCGGGGGAGTTGGCATTCCTCCTGCCGCCAGCAGACGGTGGGGGTCCTTTAAATTAACGCGGCGCAAGAGTAGCGCTGGTGCGCTACTCTTGCGCGCCGGGGCCGCTCCACAGGCGGGTGAAGCGGCCGCAGCGGCCGCTCACCCGCCCGCCCGGGTTCATGTGCAGGGAGGAGGCAGGAGGGGTCGCTCCCTCCTCCCTCCTCCCCTGTATGTACGGCGTCTGTGCGCGCCGTGGGATACAGGTCAGCGGCGCAGGGGGAAGTGATGCGGGCTGCAGGGGAGTGAGCGCCGGGGTGCTCTCATTCACCCTGCGCCGCTGAAGAGATCGGGCAGGAGCTGGGCCGCGTGCAGGAGCCTGGTAAGGTGAAGTGGATTTTATTATTTTATTTTTATTAGCTTTAGGGGGCTCTAAACCCGGGAACAATGGGGGCACTACTGGCAACAGAGGGGGCAAATACCTGGCAACAGAGGGGGCACTACCTGGCAACAAAGGGGGCACTACCTGGCAACAGAGGGACACTACCTGGGAACAGAGGGGGCACTACCTGGCAACAGAGGGGGCACTACCTGGCAACAGAGGGGACATCTACCTGGCAGCAATGGGGCAACTACCTGGCAACAAAGGGGGCACTACCTGGCAACAGAGGGGGCACAACCTGGCAACAGAGGGGGCATCACCTGGCAACAGAGGGGACATCTACCTGGCAAACAATGGGGGCATCCCCTGGCAAAAATGGGGGCACTACCTGGCAACAAAGTGGGCACTACCTGGCAACAGAGGGGGCACTACCTGGCAACAAGAGGGGGCACTACCTGGCAACAAAGGGGGCACTACCTGGCAACAAGGGGGCACTACCTGGCAAACAGATGGGGGCACTACCTGGCAAACAGATGGGGGCACTACCTGGCAACAGAGGGGGCCCTACCTGGCAAACACATGGGGGCACTACCTGGCTAACAATGGGGGCACTACCTGGCTAACAATGGGGGCACATACCTGGCTAACAATGGGGGCACTACCTGGCTAACAATGGGGGCACACTACCTGGCTAACAAAGGGGGGCATCTACCTGGCTACAAATTTGGCTCTACCTGGTAAGAGGGGGGCATTCTCTTGGCTCCAAGGGGGCATCTACCGGCAGGTAAGGGGCACTACCTGGTCATGGGGGGCTACTACCTGGCTATAAGGGCATCTACCTGTCTTTCTTCCAAAGCCGTTATGCAGTTAGGTGGAGTGGGTGTGGCTTTTTGAAGGGGCGTGGCATACCGACAAGATGGGCGTGTCCATGCAAATTTTGCCGCGGCGCGCTACGCGCGCCGCCCACTAAAGTCTCCTACTTTTTCATTTTCAAAAGTTGCCAACTATGCTTATAGCACGGTATCATCCAGACGCAGCTCACACTGTCGGCAGCAGTACTGGACGCTGCGAGATGCTATCTGATAGTGTGTCTGACAGCTGCACTACAGCGTCTGGTGCTGCTGCCGACAGTGTGAGCTGCATCCAACTATCTCTGGCCTGTCAGTGTCTCTCTGGCTGCTGGCACTCCCCTCATTCCCCTCCCTTCACCCTCCCCTCACCTCCTCCTCACCGAGCAGCGATGAGAGGATGAGAGCGTCTCTCCCAGTCTGTGTTCCTGCCGTCTCCTTCTCGTCGTCGTCGGGCTCTTGCTCCTGAGCCACGGTGAGTGACATCTGAGAGCCGGCCGCAGCCCCGTCCCCAGCAGCCTTGTATTGCACGCCCCCAGCTACCTGGATATAGGGGACAGCTGCTAGTGGGGACAGCTCCCTTGCTGTAAGAAGCACTACCTGGCTATAAGGGGACAGCTCCCTGGCTATTAGAAGCACTACCTGTCTATAAGTGGTCAGCTACCTGGCTATAAGAGGACAGCTCCCTGGCTGTAAGAAGCACTACCTGGCTATAAGGGCACAGCTACCTGGCTATAAGGGGTCAGCTACCTGGCTAGTGGGGGCAGTTACTTGGCTCTAAGAAGCACTACCTGGCTATAAGGGGTCAGCTACCTGGCTATAACGGGACAGCTCCCTGGCTATAAGAAGCACTACCTGGCTATAAGGGCACAGCTACCTGGCTATAAGGGGTCAGCTACCTGGCTAGTGGGGGCAGTTACATGGCTATAAGAAGCACTACCTGGCTATAAGGGGACAGCTCCTTGGCTATAAGAAGCACTACCTGGCTAGTGGGGACAGCTACCTGGCTATAAGAAGCACTACCTGGCTAGTGGGGACAGCTACCTGGCTATAAGAAGCACTACCTGGCTAGTGGGGACAACTACTTGGCTACTGGGGGCACTGCCTGGCTACTGGGGGCACTGCCTGGCTATTGAGGGCAGCGACCTCGCTAGAAGGTGGCAGCAACCTGACTACAGGAGGCTACTACCTGGCTACAGGGGTTCAAATAGGGTACTGAGATATTACTTATTGGGGCACATTTGGCGGTATCCATCAGCTCTCCTGGATGCTGAATAGACCATGCAACAGTCCAGGAAAGCTGGGTGACGCCAAAACCTAATCTAGTTTTCTTCAGAGCCGTTACACAGTTATCTGGAGTGGGGTGTGGCTTTTAGAAGGGGGCGTGGCTTTCGGCATCAAGATGGGTGTGGTCATGCAAATTTTGGGGGCGGGGCACTATGTGCGCCGCCACCTTCAAATCTCCTGCTTTCTCACTTTCAAAAGTTGGCATGTATGATATACCTTCTGGGGGATCCATAACCTGCCCATATAACTGCTGGGGGATCCATAACCTGCCTATATACCTGCTGGGGGATCCATAACCTGTCCATATACCTGCTGGGGGATCCAAAACCCCCGGATTTTTTGCTGCGGGGGACCCTTTAACCTGCCCATTAGCTGCGGGGGGATCCAAAACCCTCCCCAATAAACCCGCTGGGGGACCCAAATACCTGCCCATATAGCGCGGGGGATCCAAAACCTTTCCCATATACCTGCGGGGATCCAAAAACCTGCCTATATACCGCTGGGGGATCCAAAAACCTGCCAAATTTTCCCTGCTGGGGGCAAAAACCTGCCCCATTTACCGAGGGGGGATCAAAACCTCCCTATATCCTGCTGGGGGATTCCAAACCTCCCATATAGTGCTGGGGGACCCCATAACCGCCCATAAAACCTTTCGGGGGGAAATCCAAAAACCTCCCCAAAATTAGCTGCTGGGGGAAAACCAAAAACCCTTTACCCAAATAGTGCTGGGGGATCCAAAAACCTGCCCATATACCTGCTGGGGGTTTCCATACCTGCCCAAATCCCTGCGGGGGGATCCATAACCGGGCCCTTATAACTGCGGGGGGATCCAAAACCTTCCCATAAACTGTGGGGGATCCATAACCTGCCCAAAAAGCTGCTGGGGGACCCCAAACCCCCCATAAAGGTGGGGGAACAAAACCTCCCCATATAGCTGCGGGGGATCCATAACCGGGGCCTTATGCGTTTGGGGGATACATAACCTGCCCATAAAGTGCGGGGGGGAAAACAAAACCTTTCCCATATACCTGTTGGGGGATACAAAAATGCCCCATATAGTGCTGGGGGTTTTTTACAAAACCCTCCCCTAATCCCTGCGGGGGGACAAATAAAGAAATAAAAACCACCTAGGGGGGACCCTTTTTCCCTTCACTGGGGAACATAATTTACTGCGTTGTAAGTCGCTAACAGCCCCGTTAACCCGGTTTTTAAACCCCCTTTTTACCGACATTTGCGAACCAAACGGCGGGTTCTTTTTGGGGGGTTTCCGCAAATTGCCGTATGAGTACGTCAAGGGGATCTTGCGCCCACAAGCGGAGTGGGGCAAAAATCGCGGCATAAAAACCACCGGTATATTACCGCGGCATCTTTCCCGCCATCCCCCAGGGGCCGGAAAGTGAGCTCCGGCCGCGGGGGTTTAAAAACCCCCCAAATTCGCGACATTCGGGGTTTTCGGGGACATTGGGCGGGCTGCGGGGGGCAGCAGTGAGCCCCTGCTGCCCCCCGGATCCCGGCGCGGGTAAACGGCGCTCAGCCCCGGGGTTCCCGGCCCAAAAAAACCAACAGCCCGGGAAGCTGAATGACAGCATCCGGGTTTCTGGTGACTTTCACGAGGGCCCACAATGCATTGTGGGCAGGTGAAAAAAAACAGTTGCCATGGGAGACCGGGTTTACAGCTATAAGCAAAAAGCTGATTTCCTATTGCATGAATGATTTTTGCCCGGATCGTTCTTTGGCAAATTTCCCCCCGGGGGTGGAAAGTGTAAAAAGTAAAAAAAAAGTTCAAAAAAAAAGTGTAAAAAAGGGAAAAACACAAACAAAAGAAAAAAAATAAAAACACGTAAAATTCCCCCTTTTTTCCCCCTTTACAAACCCCAATCGCCCAAAAAAAAGATCAAAAATAAATAAAGTCCCCCCCATTTTTTTTTTGGGGGGGGTGCCGCTTTTGCGTAGCGCCCAAACCCTATAAATCTGTCATTTTTAATTTAAAACCCCGAAGGGTTTGAACGCCGAAAAAAAAACCCCCCCAAAAACAGTCACAAATAGCATTTTTTTAAACCCGGGAAGAAACAAAAAAATTTGGAGTAAAAAGTAATAAAAAACTCTATAAACATCAAAGTGATGCCAAAAAAAAAACGTCAGTTCATCCCGAAAAAAAAAAAAGCCCCCAAACACAGCTCTGAAAAAGGGGAAAAAAATTTAAAAAGTTCTGGTATTAGAAGTTTAGCGATGCATAAATTTTTGTTTTTCCAATAAAAAAAATTTTTTTTTAAAAAAAAATTTGGGTGCTTTCAAAAATAAAAAAAACTACATAAATTGGGTATCACCGAATGGGCTAAACCCACGGGTTAAAAATAACTTGTCACGGATATTGAAAAGGGGTTAACGCTTTTAAAAATTTAAAAATAAAAAAAACTGCTAGGATTGCAGTATTTTTCTTCACCCTCCCTTTCCCAAAAAAACAGATTTAAAAGCGATCAAAAAGTCTTGCCCCCCCAAAAATATTTACCAATAAAAACTTTCAACTCATCCCGCAAAAAAAAAATCCCTATACAGCTCCCTAAACAAAAAAATTAAAAAAAATTTTGTCTCTTTAAAAAGCGGGATGCAAAAAAAATGTTTTCCTTTTTTCAAATAAATGTGTTTTTATTGTGTAAAACATAAAAAAATTTAAAAAAAAAAAAATGTGGGGATCGCTATAAACGTAAACAAATGCGAGCAAAAAATAGCCCTGTCCTTTTTTACCGCCCCAAATGGGCCCCCTGTAAAAAATAAAAATAAAAAACACACCAGGATTGCTGTACAAAATGGGTTCACAAAAAACCTTAATAAAAAATGTCAAAGCATATATGCCCCCCGTAAAGGTTTCAATAAAAACATCCCAAATCCTCCTCTTTAAAAAACAAACCCACCCAAACAGCTCCATATCAAAAAATTAAAAAAGGGTATGGCTGTCAGAAACGACAAATTAAAAAGCAAATTTTTTTAAAAAACTCGCTTCTATTGGTAAAAATAATAAAACATAAAAAACTATATAAAAAATTTTTAAAACAAAGTAATTGTACCGAACCCCAAAAAGTGAAGTTTTATCCGTCATTTTTTCCCGAAAACGAATACTGTAAAAATGAAGCCCAAAAACAATGGCGGGAAATAAAAATTTCCCCCCTCCATTTCCATGGCCCCAAAGCTAAAAAAAAAACTACGGAACCCCCGTGCCCCAAAATGCAAAATACACCCCTTAGTTTTTGGGGGCCCCGAGGGGTGTTGAAACCAAAATGGGGCCAAAAATTTTGGGGAAAGGGTTTTTCCCCCTGTTTTTTGTTCTTTGGGGGCTTTGGAGGGTGCGACATGGCCCCACCCCAAAATCTGTGCGCCAAAAGCCAAATGCACTCCCTCCCTTTACCCCCCGCCCTGGGGCCCAAACAGCAGTTTACACCCCTTTGGGGTATTTCCGAACTTGGAAGAAATTGCGTAACACAATTTTTGGGGGTTTTTTTTCCCAAAATTTCCTTTGGGAAAAAATTTAAACCCTTTTTTAGCTAAAATTTCAGATTAAATTTGGAAAAAAAAAAAAAAATTTTTTTTTAAATTTTTAGAGCCGAAAGCTAAAAAAAAATTTTTTTGGGAAAAGCCCGTGTGGTAGATATACTCACTACACCCCTGGATATATTCCTTTAAGGGGGGTAGTTTCCCTTTTGGGGTCTTTTTTTGGGGTATGTAAAATTTAAATTTTTGGGAAACCCCTTTTGGGGGCCGCAAACCTGAAATGACCCCTAAATAAAATTTTAAAGAAAATGAGGCCCCAGAGTCCAGTAGGGTTCCCCCCTATTCTGGGGGTTGTGGGTTTTTTTCCCCAAAAAATGCACTAGGGGCCCCATAAGGGATATCTCTGAAAACGGCGAATTTGGGGGAAACAATATTAATTTGCTTTTCCCCCGATCAAAATTTACCGTTTTTTTTGTCAAAAATGCATAAATATTTAAAAACTGCAAAAAAAGGAAATTTTGAAATTTTAAATTCCACTTTTCTTTTTTAAATTTTTTGAAACACCTAATGGGTTAATAAACTTTCCAAAGGGTGTTTTTTAAAACTTTAAGGGGTGTAGTTTCTTAGATGAGGTCAAATTTAGGGGGGAAACTAACATACAGGGCAATCAAAAATCACGTTAGAACTGGACTGGTCCCCAAAAAAATGTATATTGCCCAAAATTTTTTGAAAATTTGAAAAATTACTACTAAATTTAAAAAGCCCCCTAATGTCGTTAAAAAAAAAAAAAACATTTAAAAAAAAAGATGCCCAAAAATACAGCAGCATTTGGTAGATGCTAGTTATAAAAATATTTTGAGGGAAAAAAACTATCTGTCTTTCATGGGAGAAAATTTTTGGGAAATTTAAAATTTTTAAAAAATTTTTTCCCCATTTTTTTACCATAATTTGATATTTTTCACAAATAAACAATCATTTTTTTGGCCCAAAAAATTTCTTACTATCTTATAAAACAATTTTTCCCCAGGGAGAAAAAAAACCCCTTTTGAATCACAGGGGAAAAGGTTAAAGGGAAAAAAAGTTTTTTCCCCCACATAAATTTACACTTTCGGGATTTAAAAAAATAGGGCCCCTTGCCCAGGGGAGGCCAAAACTGGCTCCGGCGGAAAGGGGGGGTTTAAGGGCCCCCAAGAAAATTCATTTTTGATAAGATTAGCAATGGGACCCCGGGGACCCCAGTGGGTTTTTTAAAACCCAGTTTTTTTAAGGGCCCCTAAAGCCCCCGTTTTGTTAAAAACCTTTTAAAGCAATCGACCCCGGGGATACTGCGGGGGGTTTTTCCCTTTGGCCCCAGAGAACGGTACTGTATTTTTAAAAACCCGGGGATTTTTGTTTTTTTCAATGTCTTTTTTTTTTGGGCTGAAAAAAAACCTGCCGTTTTTTTTTTTTAAATTTTTTCGGGTGGATTGCCCCAAAATAAACCTTGCCGGGTTTTAAACCAACAAAAGAACTGTTTCCGTTTGAGGGCTAACCCCCCTACCCCGAATTACCCGAGCCCCCCAAAAAACCCCAACCGATGACATGAAAAAACGCCAAAAAGACCCTTCCATGAAAAAAAACCCAACCCCTTTTTTAAACGCGAAGAAAAAACAAACCTTTAAAAAGGTTTTCACAATCTGCACCTGCAATTGTACAAGATGCTTGCCCCAAAAAAGTAAAAAAAAAGGGGTTTTTCCCCAAGGTTTGCCCCCCCCCCATTTTAAAATTTAAAAAACTTTTTAAAACGCAAAACCTCCCCCCATTCCCCACGTTTTTTAGCCCCCGGGCCCAGAGCCCCCAGTGCCCTCCCCCCCTTCCCCTGTTTTAAGGAACGTTCTTTGGATCACATGATCCCTCCCAACCCAATCACAAAACCCTGTGGTCACAGGGCCTGTACGGGCGGGGTTGGACTGCTGGGGCCCCAAAAGTTTTGGGGGCATCATGTGTTTCCATAACGTGTTTTCCCCCCATCAGTGGGGAAAGGGGAGGGAGAGAAAATTTGGGAACTCCGGGAAGGGGTTTTACAATGGGAGGGGAAAGGAGGTAAGTTTTCTTTTAAATTTTTTTTTAAGCTTCTTTTTTTTTTAACCCCCCCCCAAAACCCCTTTTTTGCTCTAGCGGGCCAAGGGTAAAATTGGGGTTTCACTCTCTGTTTTGCCCCTTGTAAACAGCACAGGGCTTTTTTTTAATTTTTTACTGACAGAATAAGTCTTTAGAGCCCTATAGCCATTTACTCTGCTGTTTAGATCCCTCTATCACTAATGTCCCTCCACATGGGTCAGCTAGGAATAGCATTGCCAATGTCAAGCCCTTTTGATGTAAAACCCGGGCCCACACCCTTTGAACTGTCAATGGGAAAGCCTAAAAGGCGGGTTTTAAAAAAGGAAACCCCTTTGCTCACCAAAGAACCTCCCCTCCAACCCTTTCCCTACTATTTGGCGCATGTTTTTGGGCAAATCCCTTTGGTCATTCCCCTTTTGGGCAGCAAAAAACACCCGCCCCATCTTTTTTCCCAAATTTTTAAAAAGGCAGAAAACCTTTTCTATTTGGGTTCCCCGGGTGAAAAAAACTTAAAGTTTTCGAAACTGGGGGCGACTGTTACGCACACCCCCCCCAATTTTTTTGGGGAAATGGCCAAAGGGTCCCATTTTGAGGTTTGGGGTGAAAAAAAATAAAAATTTTTTTTTTCGCAAATCAAACATGTTTTAAAACAGGCCCCGGACTGGCCCAAGGGGGGAACCGGGGTCAAATCCCCGGTGGGCCCCCTGGCATGGAAAAGTTTCGGGAAAAATTTTTTTTAACTGCAAATAATCCTCAGGAGAGCAAAAAAAACAAAAAAAAAAAAGGGGTAAAAAAATGCAAGAGGCAAAATTTAATAGAACATGTACGGGTTCTTTTCCCGTACTGTATAAGGGGGAACCCCAAAATTTAAAACTAAACAAAAAAAACGGTGGGCCCCAAAATAAACTCCACCTGAAACCCCTTTAGGCCCCCCAAGCCCGAAAACTGCCCTTGAAAAATTTTTTTAATGCCCCCGACAACTTTAAAAAATCTTTTTTAACTATAATAATTTTTAGCATCCAAATTAAACCTAATTAGGGAACCCAAAACAAAACCGGGACACTTTCTTAAATTGGGAAAAAAATAAATGAAAAAATGAAAAAGCTTTTTCCCCCCCATGTAAAGGGAAGGGGGGGACTTTTTAAAGGGGTTTTTCCCTAAACGCCCGCACTTTTACACTAAAATCCCCACACCTCAGGCTGTGCATGGTTCTGTAGAAATTATTAGCATATATATGTCTCCGGGGTAATGGGCTGGGGCCATTTTACCACGAAAAATGTAGGAAAATTGGTTCCAAACCTTTTTCAGTAAACAAAAGGGAAACTGGTGTTTGTGGGGAAACTAAAAACAAGGGGTTTAAATCGTAATCTTTTTTTAAGAGATATTTTTCCCTCTGGCAGTCTGTCTGCCATGGGGTGACGTAAACCCCCCTGTTCTCTAATCAGAAAACCCGGGGGGGGGGTTTATAGCCCGGGTAGGAAAGGTAACCATAAAAACCCCGGGGGGTTTAATCCCACGAAAAAACCCCAAAATGTAACAACCCCAAGGTAGTGGATCCCTGGGCCCCCCGAAACGCTGGAAAAAGGGGCCCCAAAACCAGGGAGGGGGATTCAAAAAGTGTGCCCCGGGTTTTTTTCCCCCCAGAGCCCCCAAAAAGCGGGATGGCCCTTACCTGCAGGGGGAAAATTTCCCCCCATTTGGGCTACCCCTGAGGGTTACTTTTTTGCTTTTGGGAAACCAAGGGCAGCGTAAAAGCAAAAAGGGCACAAACTCATAGCCCGGGGACGGGCCAAAGGCCCGGGGCAGAAAGCGAAGGATCGGGGTTTTGGAGAATGAAACCCCTTGGGGGGACTGGTACACAAACAAAAACCGGGAAAACACAAAAAAGGTTTTTCCTCGCATGGGGGTTTTTGGGGGCACAAATGGTTTTCCGGCAAAGTGCTTCGGGAAGGTGGAGCATTATATGGGGGGTCAGTGGCCGGCAACACCCAAATTTAAACCGCCCCGCGGGCCCCCTTTAAAATCGGGGAAAGAGTCGCAAGTGCCCCAAATGCCCCCGGAAAAGGGCCGGACCGCGGCCCCCCCTCGCCCCGGGGCGCAAGGGGGGCCCGGAGGACCGATTTCCCGCCCTGCCCCCAAAACCCGCGGGCTGGGGCCCGAAACTCTTACAAAATATAAAATCTCTTTTTAACTCATGACTAAAGTAAAATCTATTGACCAAATGTTTTTTTAAAAAAATTTCCCTTAAATTTAACTGATTTTAAACTGCCCCCTTTTAAGTTAAAAAGCTAATTTTTTGTAGCCCAAAAACCCCCCTTTAAGGACCCAAAGGGGAACAAAATTTTTTTAAAGGGGGGTTTTTATTCTTATCCCCAATGATAGCTTTGAAGGTTAGGAAAAAAGTACAAAAAGACTAAAACCCCAAAATTTTTTGCTTTTTTCTAAATTTTTCCCTTCTTTTCGGGAACTAGAGAAAAAATTTATCCCCCTTCATTTAAAACAAGCTTTCCGGGTTTTTCTGACCTCCTGTCCCTGCTCTAAATTGCTGAACCCTTGATTGGGATGTTAACATCCCCCCCCCTGCTTTTTTTCTTACCCTGCAAAACAGAGCCCTTTTTATTTTTATGTTTTGGGGTAGCCCTTTTTTGACTCCCTTTTTTAGAAATCTCCCGCAGCCCAGGTCCCCAGTAAGGCAATGCCCCTGCAAAACTAATTTAAAATACCGCCCGGGAAAAACCCGACAGAAATTTTAAATTTTTTCGCCACCCCCCAAAAATTTTTGGGTTCGGTTTTTGCACAAAAAAGGGTCAAAATTTCGGACCCCCCCCTGCCCCAAACATTAGGTTTACGGGAACCCTAAATTGGGGAAAAACCCGGCGGAAAAAAAACCCCATTTTTTGGCAGAAAAAAAAATTTGTTTTTTTTGGGGTTTAAAACTACAGTGAGAAACTACAAAGAAAAAAAGGTTTCAGTAAATTTTTTTTTGGCCCAGATTCAAAATGTTGAACCCCCCCTGTAAATCAAAAATCAAAAAACCCTTTAAGCTTTGTGACCACCCCTAACGAAACTCAGGGGGAAAATAGAAAGAGTAAAAAGGGCCGCACGGGTTTATAAACCCCCCAAACAGCCTGCGCAGGAATTTGAGAGTTGAAGTTTCCTGTAGAGGGGCAACCCCTCTGGGGAACCCACCAGGGGAAAAAAACCTTTTTAAAAACAAAGAAAGGGACTTTTCCCCCCCAAAAGGGGAAAAATTTCTGACTATTATCCAGATGGCTGGAGTAATGAGAAAAAACGGGGGCTATAGGGCCATTTCTGACCCTTTTTATGAAGTGTCCATGAAAAAACGGCACCCTATCCCAAACCCCTACCCCAAGGTTTTGCATGATGCGGGAATTTTGTAAATTTAGTCCCCCCCCCCCCCTTTAATCCGTGAAAACTCGCGCACAATCCCGCACCCCCTTTTTAGGGAATTGAAGTCACGAAACTCCCAGAAACCACCCCCCCCCCCCGGCCCCCCCGGGCCCCTCCCCCGTAACCACCCCCCTTTTTCCACCCTACCCCCCACAGTCCTCCCCTCCTAAATTGGGTGACGATTTTAAACAAAAAGCAGGCCCCGGACGCCCCGGTCCCAGCAATGCCCCAAACCGGGGGGATTTTTTGCCCTGTGTGAGTCCGAAACACCCCTTTGCGTGGAGGGGCCCCAGGGGGAACCCCGCGATTTTTCCCGCTAAACCTTCCCAAAAATCCCTACCTGGACGGCCCCCCGCTCCCCTGCTACTGTTTCCCCGGGCTGCTGGAAAACCAAACCCCCCCGCCCCCGTCAAACCCCCAACCATTGGCTGTGGGGAGTCCCCGGGGGGGAAACCCCGAGAAAGCGGCGGAGCTGGCTGCCAGATACGGCTACCTGAACATGGGGCAGGTGGGCATCACACCCGGGTAGGGGGCACCGGCGCCTGTTCTAGTGTCTCCTGTACAAACTTTCCAGCCAGTTCCTGTAGCGATGAGCATCAGTAGAGGTCTCCTGGGCTCCCCGCTTGTCTCTGTGTTGCGACTTTAGCGCAGGCTATGTCCTATCTGGTCTCAGTGTAGGACTTTAGCGCAGACTATGTCGCATCTGGTCTCAGTGTAGGACTTTAGCGCAGACTATGTCCTATCTGGTCTCAGTGTAGGACTTTTAGCGCGGGACTATGTCCTATCTGGTCTCAGTGTAGGACTTTAGCGCAGACTATGCCCGCATCGGGTTTCTCAGTTGTAGGACTTAGCGCAGACTATGTCCTATCTGGTCTCAGTGTAGGACTTAGCGCAGACTATGTCCTATCTGGTCTCAGTGTAGGACTTTAGCGCAGACTATGTCCTATTGGTCTCATTGTGGGACTTTAGCGCAGACTATGTCCGTCTGGCCCTCAGTGTAGGACTTTAGGCAGACTATGTCGCGTCTGGTCTCAGTGTAGGACTTTAGCGCAGGCTATGTCCTAATCTGAGTCTCATGTGTAGGACTTTAGGCGCAGGCTATGATCCTATCTGGTTCATGTAAAGGACACTATGAAGCCAGACTAGGTTCGCATCTGCTCTGTGTTATAGCCCTTTAATCGCTGACATGTCCACACCCCTGCATCCATGAAGAAGACTTACGCCAGACCCACGCCCCGTCTGGTCCCCGCCCTGCGTAACGCCCCTTTAGCTACAGTCTGTCCTCCTGTGGCTCAGTTGACATATAGCAGCGGGACCGCGTCCATCTGTCTCAGAGCCGGGAGTTGTCTTTAGCCGCACATGCTGCGTGTCGGTCCGGGTAGGACTTCCCGCAGACTAAATGCTCTCCTGACGGCTCTCCTGCTGTAGGGGCTGTTGGCCCCAATACCTATGTCCTATCTGGTCTCAGTGTAGGACCCGTTGAGCGGCGGAGCTCTGTCCAGTACGGTCTACCAGTGAACAGGGGCGGTTGGGGCATGACAGGTCGCATCGTGGCCTGTCTGCTCAGTGTAGCAAACTTTAGCGTCCAGGAACATATGTTCCTCTGGTCTCAGTGTTGGACTTTAGCGCAGGCTATGTCCTATCTGGTCTCAGTGTAGGACTTTAGCGCAGACTATGTCGCATCTGGTCTCAGTGTAGGACTTTAGCGCAGGCTATGTCCTATCTGGTCTCAGTGTAGGACTTTAGCGCAGACTATGTCGCCTCTGGTCTCAGTGTAGGACTTGAGCGCAGACTATGTCGCATCTGGTCTCTGTGTTGCGACTTTAGCGCAGGCTATGTCCTATCTGGTCTCAGTGTAGGACTTTAGCGCAGACTATGTCGCGTCTGTTCTCAGTGTAGGACTTTAGCGCAGACTATGTCCTATCTGGTCTCAGTGTAGGACTTTAGCGAATGCTATGTCAGATATGGTCTCAGTGTAGGAGTTTAGCGCAGACTATGTCCTTTCTGGTCTCAGTGTAGGACTTTAGCGCAGACTATGTCGCGTCTGGTCT
The DNA here is from genome assembly GCA_025379985.1 of Phyllomedusa bahiana. Taxonomy (NCBI): domain Eukaryota; kingdom Metazoa; phylum Chordata; class Amphibia; order Anura; family Hylidae; genus Phyllomedusa; species Phyllomedusa bahiana. The sequence goes on along the minus strand of JAODAL010016626.1, from coordinate 60,380 downwards.
CAGTGTAGGACTTTAGCGCAGACTATGTCGCATCTGGTCTCAGTGTAGGACTTTAGCGCAGACTATGTCCTATCTGGTCTCAGTGTAGGACTTTAGCGCAGACTATGTCCTATCTGGTCTCAGTGTAGGACTTTAGCGCAGACTATGTCGCGTCTGGTCTCAGTGTAGGACTTTAGCGCAGACTATGTCCTATCTGGTCTCAGTGTAGGACTTTAGCGCAGACTATGTCCTATCTGGTCTCAGTGTAGGACTTTAGCGCAGACTATGTCCTATCTGGTCTCAGTGTAGGACTTTAGCGCAGACTATGTCGCGTCTGGTCTCAGTGTAGGACTTTAGCGCAGGACTATGTCCTATCTGGTCTCGTGTAGGACTTTAGCGCAGCTATGTCCGCATCTGGTCTCAGTGTAGGACCTTAGGTCAGAATATGTCGTGTCTGGTCTCAGTGTAGGACTTGAGCGCAGACTATGTCGCGTCTGGTCTCAGTGTAGGACTTTAGCGCAGACTATGTCCTATCTGGTCTCAGTGTAGGACTTTAGCGCAGACTATGTCGCGTCTGGTCTCGGTGTAGGACTTTAGCGCAGACTATGTCCTATCTGGTCTCAGTGTAGGACTTTAGCGCAGACTATGTCCTATCTGGTCTCAGTGTAGGACTTTAGCGCAGACTATGTCGCGTCTGGTCTCAGTGTAGGACTTTAGCGCAGACTGTCCATCTGGTCTCAGTGTAGGACTTTAGCGCAGACTATGTCCATCTGGTCTCAGTGTAGGACTTTAGCGCAGACTATGTTGCATCTGGTCTCAGTGTAGGACTTTAGCGCAGACTATGTCGCGTCTGGTCTCAGTGTAGGACTTTAGCGCAGGCTATGTCCTATCTGGTCTCAGTGTAGGACTTTAGCGCAGGCTATGTCCTATCTGGTCTCAGTGTAGGACTTGAGCGCAGACTATGTCGCATCTGGTCTCTGTTTTGGACTTTAGCGCAGACTATGTCCGTTCTGGTCTCAGTGTAGGACTTTAGCGCAGCTATGTCCTATCTGGCCTCAGTGTAGGACTTTAGCGCAGACTATGTCGCTTCTGGTCTCAGTGTAGGACTTTAGCGCAGACTATGTCGCGTCTGGTCTCAGTGTAGGACTTTAGCGCAGACTATGTCGAGTCTGGTCTCAGTGTAGGACTTTAGCGCAGACTATGTTGCTATCTGGTCTCAGTGTAGGACTTTAGCGCAGGCTATGTCATATCTGGTCTCAGTGTAGGACTTTAGCGCAGACTATGTCCTATCTGGTCTCAGTGTAGGACTTTAGCGCAGACTATGTCCTATCTGGTCTCAGTGTAGGACTTTAGCGCAGACTATGTTGCATCTGGTCTCAGTGTAGGACTTTAGCGCAGACTATGTAGCATCTGGTCTCAGTGGAGGACTTTAGCGCAGACTATGTTGCATCTGGTCTCAGTGTAGGACTTTAGCGCAGACTATGTTGCATCTGGTCTCAGTGTAGGAATTTAGCGCAGACTATGTCTATCTGGTCTCAGTGTAGGACTTTAGCTCAGACTGTCGCATCTGGTCTCAGTGTAGGACTTTAGCGCAGACTATGTCCTATCTGGTCTCAGTGTAGGACTTTAGCGCAGACTATGTCCTATCTGGTCTCAGTGTAGGACTTTAGCGCAGACTATGTCCTATCTGGTCTCAGTGTAGGACTTTAGCGCAGACTATGTCGCGTCTGGTCTCAGTGTAGGACTTTAGCGCAGACTGTCTCATATGGTCTCAGTGTAGGACTTTAGCGCAGACTATGTCGCGTCTGGTCTCAGTGTTGGACTTTAGCGCAGACTATGTCGCGTCTGGTCTCAGTGTAGGACTTTAGCGCAGACTATGTCGCGTCTGGTCTCAGTGTAGGACTTTAGCGCAGACTATGTCGCGTCTGGTCTCAGTGTAGGACTTTAGGCAGACTATGTCCTCTGGTCTCAGTGTAGGACTTTAGCGCAGACTGTCGCGTCTGGTCTCAGTGTAGGATTTTTAGCGCAGACTATGTTGCATCTGGTCTCAGTGTAGGACTTTAGCGCAGACTATGTCCTCTGGTCTCAGTGTAGGACTTTAGCGCAGACTGTTGCATCTGGTCTCAGTGTTGCGGCTTTTGCGCAGACTATGTCCTATCTGGTCTCAGTGTAGGACTTTAGCGCAGACTATGTCCTATCTGGTCTCAGTGTAGGACTTTAGCGCAGGCTATGTCCTATCTGGTCTCAGTGTAGGACTTTAGCGCAGACTATGTCCTATCTGGTCTCTTTTTTGGACTTTTGCGCAGACTTGTCCATCTGGTCTCAGTGTAGGACTTTAGCGCAGACTATGTCCTATCTGGTCTCCGTGTAGGACTTTAGCGCAGACTATGTCGCGTCTGGTCTCAGTGTAGGACTTTAGCGCAGACTATGTCCTATCTGGTCTCAGTGTTGGACTTTAGCGCAGACTATGTCGCATCTGGTCTCAGTGTAGGACTTTAGCGCAGACTACGCCCCCTCTGGTCTCAGTGTAGGACTTTAGCGCAGCCTATGTCGCGTCTGGTCTCAGTGTAGGACTTTAGCGCAGCCTATGTCGGCTCTGGACTCAGTGTAGGACTTTAGCGCAGACTATGTCGCGTCTGGTCTCAGTGTAGGACTTTAGCGCAGACTATGTCGCGTCTGGTCTCAGTGTAGGACTTTAGCGCAGACTGTCGCGTCTGGTCTCAGTGTTGCAACTTTTGCGCAGACTATGTCGCGTCTGGTCTCAGTGTAGGACTTTTGCGCAGGCTATGTCGCGTCTGGTCTCAGTGTTGGACTTTTGCGCAGACCATATCGCACGTCCATTCTCTGGCAGTGGTCTGCAAAGTACGGCTCTCCAGCTGTTAGGAAGCTACAACTCCCATCATGCATTTATATGATCTATATTAGTGGGCATGATGGGAGTTGTAGTTTTCCAACAGCTGGAGAGCTGCACTTTGCAGACCACTGCTCTGTGGTGTCGCACAATCATCTGTTACTGGGAAATGTCGCATGGCTCTGACATTGTCCTGGATGGGTTATAGGAGCCTGTTCTGCAGTGTAGCCAGCGCCTATCACTTTCTGGGCTTGATGTGTAATTTGTATCAGATCCTGTCTTGTAGGATTAGTTCCTATCATTAGATGAGCTGCTGCCGGTCGCTTCCTTACTTCTGGGAAAGCTGTCTGTACTTCTATTGGGGCAGGATTGTCAGTAGGGTTATTTTGTGGTTCTATGACATTGGTGTCATGTATATGGTGCTGCTCTATGCCACGGCGCTGTACACAGCTGGTCATTGCAGCCTTGGAGTCTGGGCACGCGTTCTGTTCACTGACTCTGTGGTCAGAAATATGCTGGAGCAGTGATAGCTCCCGTCCCAGAAGGTTACTTGTGTCCGCAGCCTTACTACTGTTTCCCCCAAAATAAGACAGTGTCTTATATTAATTTTTGCTCCTAAAGACGAGCTAAGACTTATTTTTAGGGGATGTTTTTTTTTTTTCTATGAACAAGAATTCACATTTATTGTTGAACAAAACATCAACATGTATAATATACTGTAGTGATTTCATCACAAGCATAAGCAGCCAAACTCTGAAATTCATTACTAAAAATGCACTATGTCTTATTTTCGGGGGTGTCTTATTTTTGGGGAAACAGGGTAGGTTACATCCACACGACGGATTTGGATGCAGATTCTTCTCTGTATCTGTGTCAAAATCCACATTCAACTCTGCCTGTAATCCGCCTGATCCCCGGCGCAGCGCACACGATGGAAAGGATTCGAAAGTTCTTTTCATATCTCGCAAAGCTGCAGCCTCTTATGAAGACCGTGCTTTACTACAGTTTGGAATAAAGAGATGGAAATAACTTTTGCATCCTTTCCATCGGTGCTGGATCCAGTTTATGCTTTGGATGCTACATGTTGGTCCTCTGAGTCTTGGAGCTGTCCGTGCACCGGAGGGAGTGAGACGTAACTATCCATCACACCAGGTGAGCTTTCCGTTTTTTTTCAACATTTTGCAGCGCACGATACGGATTTTTACTCTGCGAGGGTTTATGTTCAGCTCTGATGTCAATACTTGATGTGGACTCTGCACTGAATTCTCTCTTAGTAGATAGAGGCTGAATCTGCCTCTGACGTCCATGTGGAAAATCCACGCTGACTGGTGCAGATTTTAGCCACAGATTCAGCGCTGTCAAATTTTTCTAAGAAATGTCTGCTGTGTGATAAACGTGGTGCCCCCTCCTCCTGTGACAGTGATGATTCTCATGGAATCCGCCATGGATCATCATGGGAGCAACTGGCGACAGTTGTAAACACTTTCCCGGTCACGCTGCAGTCATCGGTGGATATCCGTGTAAGGTACTTTAAGCCGCAGGAGGCCACCATCCATCATATTACACTGCTCGTATACATGCCCATTGAGAATATCGGGTTACATGATAAAAAGCTGCACTAACAGCCAGTACCGTACTGCTTCATGTATTGGGATTCTGTATAGCCCTTTCTAGGAGGTGTTCACATGCAGCAGATTCTACAGTTGTCCCTGGAAAATTTATTGTATACATGTGGCTGGGGGTTTGGCTATATTGAGTTACAGAATTTTCTGCCACAAATTTGATGAGGGGTTAAACTGCACAGCAGCGGTGTGTGGAGCGACTACTCCAGTGCTCAGCTGTGAATGTGCTGTTTGCAGTTCATCTCCTATTGCAGTGTGTTCTGCCGGTAATCGGTTAAAGTTTTTTTTTTATACTAGCAATCTTTTCTACCTGTGGCTCACATGTTGCTTTTATTTTATTTATTGGGTTTTTTTGTAATTGAGATGTTAATAAAAACGTTTGCATTGTTTATTAACTTCGATTTGGGGAACATCCACACGACGCCTGTCAAAAGACTTGTCGGATTCTGAATCCTTAAAGGGGTTGTCTCACTACAAGGATTGCTTTTTATGTTAAAGATCTTGCAAAAGCAAGTCACTTTGCAATATGTGCCTATTAAGTGTCCTGACTTTTCTGAGATATCCTCTCTTTTATGGGCTGCATCAGCTCCTCAGGTCACTATCGCTACAGACCTGTCCAATCTCTACTGATAGGATGCCAGTGCTGGTTGCTATAGCTACAGAACTGGCTTCTACTGCAGCCTAGTAGAAGCCAGTAAACACGACCCGATTTTTAAATGAAACCAAGAAAACAGGACTGAGGTAAGAAAAATCAATGTAGTTAAACATTGTATTTTGATGCGGTTTTCAATGTGGATTTTTTTCCCTGCTGGATTTATAGTAAAAAAAAAAAAAAATGAGCCCCAGTCATTTTTATGGGGTTTTGGGCACGGATCTAAAATAGCAATGTTTAGGACTGTTTTTATTTTTTATTTTATTTTTTTTTTTTAACTTAAAGGGGTTGTCTCATCTCAACGTTTCGTAGAATGCATGAATGAAATAATGCTGCTTGGTTCTGTCACTTCGTGGTCAAGCTGTCTGTAATTAGTATATGAGCTCCTTGTATTCAGACTTCTTTGTTTATCAGTCTAGATTAAATAAATTACCTTCTGAGGTCCAGAGAAGCTTCTGAGCGAATGTAAACAGAGTAATTACTGTCTTTTGTCTGAAAGATCAGATAACACACAAGCTCTCACACTGCAGTGACCTGTGAGATGACATCACTCCCTGCTATCAGATAGAACAAACAGCAGGGGGGAGAAGTACACAGGCTGGTCATTTGGGAAACCAGAGAGAGCACAGAAGGTGATAAAATCACTTGTAGTTCCTCAACCAAAAAAATGAACTGTATTTGGAAAACGTCTTCATTTAGTGTTCCCTACATTTTGAAAGCTAATCTTTGTAGCGAGACAACCCATTTAAAATATGGCAGAAGAACGTACATGTTTCAAGTTTTTTGTAAAAACAGCGGTTTTGAAATCCAACCTCAAGAAAATCCGAGTTGTGTGGAATAGGACGCCAATTTTCAGTTGAGGTCGATGGGGATGGTTTACAGTCTGTTTTGTTTTGAAAATCGAAATCTGCGGCAAAAGCCGACTAGAAATCCTTGCCGTGTAGATGGACCTCTAATAGCGTTAAACTGTATATAGCTGTAGGTTCCATCAGGGTACTGGGAAAAAGGAGATCTGTAGAGCGACTATAGTCCTATTTGCTCTATGTCCGGTATACATTTTTATGCGGGATGCAGAAGCGGGGTAGACCATGCGTTTGCCCTGCTTGGAAAGTGCATATTGCCGGAAGTAGAGCAAATATAGTTCAGATAGGACAACATTTCCTCTATAGCCTTCCTGCAGCAGTAACTGTCAGATAACGGTTTCCTCTATACCCCGACAGATATCTGATGTAGACCGGAACATCATGTGAATGGCCCCTTAGACCATGAAAACGGTCGGCTTTTCGGCGGTTTTGGTATTTTTAAACTGCTGAAAATCCGACTGTTTTGCATGCCCATAGACTTTAATACAAAAAACGACCTGTAGTCTACGCAGGTAGTTTTTTTTAAAGCTCGTTTTCTGGCATCGGCGTACTTCGCAACATGTAGAATCCGCTGGCATTTTGCCATCTGTCTCCCATACAATCAAGTGTATGGGCCAATGGCAAAAAAAGAGAGAACCAATCGTGGTTTTTGCAAGAACCCTGACAAAAACCGCGGTCGTACATCGGACAAAAAAGTCTGCTTTCTGATGGTTTTTGTCCGATGCTGTGTGGATCTGGCCTTAGGTGTCAAAAATTTAAATCCGTTATGAAACATGTTAAAACGTATGTTTTTTTATTTTACAGCATTTTTTTTACACATCTAAATTTGTAACACAGGAAATTTGGGTTAATTAAAACAAATGCATTTTTCATGCACTGTGACAGATTTTCTTTGTATCACCACTTTTGAAAATGACTTGATTATCGACACATGAACTGTGTGAGACTTGTTGGCGTGAGCGCTTCATAAATGTTGTATGAATTGGCATAGACGCCCCTGTTGAGTGGCGCAGACAAAGGTGTTGGTCTTATCAGATGGACTTGTTCTTTTTGGCGCAAATCCTTTAGGAATATGTCAGATATAGCGCACACCATTATTTGTCATAACCCACGCCAGGAAACTGCCGCTGCAACTTTCATACATCGGGGCCATTGATTTTTTTTTTTATGTACTTTTCAACAGCATCAAAAACCCAAACTACAAAATTAAAATGCATCCTTTTCTGGACCTCGTTTTTTAGGTGTCCTGATAGATCCTGTGGCGCGTTAATGTTAAGTGAACAGCAATGCACATACAGACCCATTTGGACTATATTTGCTCTTTTTATTTGACTCAAATGCTTTGTGTTTCTGCGAAAACAGCACTGAGGACAGCACTACTTTGCTCGGCAGAGAAAGCTCTTGCGCACGTCTCTCCGTTCTGTTCTATGGGAGTTCCATATTCAGCCGAACACAACGCTTACCTGTAATTGCAAATTCAATAGATCAAAATGGAGAGTGGTTCACAGGCGCTGTAGGCGCTCCATTCAAACCCGACACCATCACCTATCAGACTTTGATGGCATATCCTAGCAGTATGTCATCAAAATGCATGATGGGAACTCCCCTTTAAGTTCTGGTCCTGTGCAGTTTTACTCATTGGTCTTGCTTTACATCTCTACATCAATGACTTAGTGTTTTTTTTTTTTTCTTCTCGCTATTGTGACCTTAGCACTGATACCAGGAAAGTTGACCCCTCGCTGCTTTGAACAACTCCAAATGTACTGCTCATTTAAAGGGGTTGTCCACCTCAGTTAAAAAGTTATTTTAAAAGTTTGAGTCCTAAGTTAAAAAAACACGAAACAAAAAAACCCCATATACTCTCCTTTCCCCGGTTCCAGCACTGCGTCTCCCTGGTCTTCTGTTGACATGTCGTCACTTCCAAACAGGGACGTCACTGCTGCAGTGCTCATGTGTCCCTAACTTAAACCACCATTCGGACCTATTTACTTCTAAACCGGGATGTAAGTTAGGGGCATGTGTCCCTGTTAGTGATGGCGTGTAAACAGAAGACTAAAGACATGCTGTTGGAACTGTGGGGAGCTGAGCATAGCGCTTTTTTTTTTCTAGTTGGATCCTTTAAAATAACTTTTTACTAAGGTGGACAACCCCTTTAATGCTTTATGAAAAAACATTGTGGAAAAGATTAATGTAAATATAGTCCTGTACCTGTAACCAGTTTTTGTAAGCAGGACAATCAATATTTAAGCTTCATACCTTAGTATATGTTCACACTGGACATAGAAAAGTCCACTTTAAATCGCCTAGGAACCTCAGCACTACCGTCTTGTGGTTTTGACAGCAGATCCTGTGTAGTCTGTTCAAATCCTCAGCTGATCATGAAATTTAAAGGGGTTGTCCCGCTACAAAGAATAGCTTTCAAATTTTAGGGAACACAAAATAAAGACATTTTCTAAATATATTGCTTTATTCATCTGTTTTTGTTATGGAGATGCAGGTGAATTAATCACCTCCCTGGCTATTTCAGTTCCTTCAGTAACTGACCTGTGTACAGCTCTCCCCCCTGCTGTTTGTTCTATGTGATAGCAGTGAGTGATGTCATCACACAGGTCGCGGCAGCCTCTGTGCTGAGCAGCAGTAAAAAGCTTGATTTATCTAAAGTAAACAGCTCTAATTAGGGCTTTTGTTTGAGGGATCAGATAAAAAGTCCTGCTTGTAGTTTCAGAGAAGCTTCTGAGCTAATCTGAACTAATTAGCAACTGAAGACACAGAGTTGAATACACCACAGAGCTGTATGCAAATCACAGTCATTCTGAACCAGGAAGTGACAGAGTATTTCATTCATGCATCCTATGAAACTCTGTGGGGAGACAACTCCTTTAAGAGCCTTTTTTTCTGCACTGTGTGAATTGGGTTTTGAGAAGGCTAATTGCCTAGCACTGTAAAAGGCTACAGATTTTCCATGTGACTTGAACATCATATGATTTCTAAATGAATTACTGAGCTTTTACACCCTGGTCTTGTACGCTGATCTGGACATTATAGTAAAATATGATGCTTCCATTTCCATGCTTTAGTGTTCAGTTCTCACACATAAAAAGGAAATGGCATTTGATCCATGTACATACTGTGCTTGCCACTCTGACCTAACACTTAGTCTGATCTAAAATGGAAATCTATGTAAAGCCACCTGTGGGCTTGGATATACAAGGAACTCCCATTGATTTCAGTGGGGGAGTCCCGACCACCTTTTAGTTCAAAACCGAGTTTTCAAGGTCCATTCACTGGATATGTGCAGGTCCTAGAGGTCGGACCCATTCCTATCTGAGATTGATGGCATATCCTAGCGATATCTCATCAATGTCTGAAATAGGACCCCCCCTTAGCCAACAGATCTGCACCCATAATTATCTTTGTTACACTTCTTTTTGCTATTGCAAGCGGTAGTATTAGGGCTTGTCCCCATGGCAAGGGTTTTTGGATGGTTTTACAGACAGTTTTCGGTTTTGTAAACTATCTGTCAAACTTTTCAATGGACCTCTATGGAAAATCCGTGCAGCGGTCCCCACTGCACGGGTTTTCCACTGGACGGTTTCTTACACCGCCGGCGAGCCGAAAAACATAGAACATGTTCATTCTTCCGCCTAGTTTTCGGGCGGAATATGAACATTCCTAAGTGAAGGGGGAGGGCTTTTTTCCACTAACAGAGCAAGTACCAGTCGGATAATCCGACAGGTAGTTGCTCTCTGCTGTGGGGACGGGCCCTTACATCTTTTAGCTGCTTGGTTCAACTGGAGTCATTTTGATATACCGGGTGTCACGCACTCTTTGGTCCCTGAAAAGCGCAAATAACTTTTAAACTATTTATTGTATTACAGCAAAATTTAAACTGGATTTACCTTAATCTGACAATCAAAACGTCAAAACATGTGTTGGAAATGTCCACCATTTGCATCCAAGCATGCTAGAACATGACGCTTCGTGTATAGGGAGGTGGGTTCCAACATATCCGGATCCAATGCAACTTTTTCTTGCTGGATGTTGGCTTGCAGTTGCCCAAGGTTTTATTGGCTTGTTCCAGTATACTTGTTCCTTTAGGAAGAGGGGAAAAAATACAGGCAATAGAGGTCAACATGGGTTACTTCCATCTCCCATACATCATGCACTAGCATAGCTGAAATTCAGGCTTGCTTTCATGACAGAATTATGTCCATTATGTTTGCTAGATTTAATAGTGCCTGATTTCTCAGACGTCCTCCCCTGCCCATACACCTCCGCTGTGTGTGTGGGGTACCTGAAGCAATGATTGTATCAGAAGAAGCCAGGAACACTTTCAGAACTTTGGGCCAATATCCCTTAAGAAATAGACACGGTGGATCCAGATATCCTGGCACGCACCTTCCTAAACGTGGAGTGTCGTGTTCAGGCTTGCTTGGATGCAAATCACAGACCCTTCCAACATGTGTTGTAAAATGATAAACACTTAAAAATTTGCATGTGACTAGAAGGCAGTATCCAGTTTGCCTTTATCTCCAAATTAAGTGAGTACATCCATACACTGACCAAATAATACTGCTATACAATGATGAATAACCTTATATAGAGACTACATGGCGACATCATGCTCTGATTAGATCACTTGATGAAGGCCAGTTTTAATATCATAGTGCAAATGATGTGGTGCGTGACTCCTCCCATGTAGTACCTGTTCGTATTAAGCTTGTGTGATCTCTGCCCCTCCGGCTGCTCAGTGTGCTCTATTTCACTGTCTAGAAATCTATGATACTGGCCTTGTGATCTGCCTTTCCAAACGACTTGGATGCCCACCCCTTCGGTCCCTGATTTTCAATCTTTAAACCCCTCCCCCTCATTTTTGCTATCGCTAACACACAGAGGGAAGAGCAGAGAGAATTGAGAAAGGCAGGTGCATTGTGCTGTTGGATCTGTCTGAAGCAGCAATACAGCCAGCTATTTGAAGCCTTAAAGGGGTTTACTCACCACATCGTTTCACAGGCAGCTTCAGGCTCACTCTGCTTTGTCAGCCTACAGATGGTTCTATAGCAGTGATTAGCATATCAGATCTGCTATTCCCAAGTTAAAATACCATTGGAAATCCGACCGTATTTTAACTTTGCCATGCCACGATTTTTGTGCAAAAAGTGCGGTCAGACTTCCGATTCTCGGCAGCTTAGTACATAGGCTGCATGGAAATCCGGCAGAAGATAGAACATGTTCTATCTTACGCTAGATGGCCAGCGACTTCAGTAGAAAAACCTGTGCTGTGTAGACTACAGCATGGATTTTCTGTTGAAGTCTACATAGGGCTGGGTACGTCGGATTTTCGGCTGATTCAAAATACATAATCCGCTGAAATTCTGAGGAGAATCCAGTGCTGTGTAGACATAGCTTTAGAGACATACACACAGGAGATTTAATCTTGTGTAAACAAAGCTACACGTGAGGAGTGAAAACAAATGCTTATCTGTTAACAAAAGTTATCTTGTTAGAGATGGTCTTCTCCAGAGTGCACTCTGATGTCACTCCCTGCTCTGTCTAATCAGGAAGGGAGATATGGATGGTAACCTACAGACATGTGTGTGCACTCCGAACAGATAAAATACCTGAACTCCTCAACAGTGAAAAATTTAAAGACCAAGGTATTTAGAAAAAGTCTTCAATTACCTGACCCTGCATGTTGAAAGCTAATCATTGCAGTGAGAAAACACTTTTTAAAAGACTTGACAGCCGCAAAATGGTGGGACATTTTTAATAAACTCCATTTAGAAAGTTTTGTTATTTTGCAATGACTGACAAGTAGGCAGTCTCCATCTCTCAGCTCTGAAAAGTGGAGAGCAATCAGGTTCACAGTCCCTGAGGAGGGATGACTACCATTTAGCCAGTCCAAGAAGTAAGCCTGTGCAGTTGTCACTGATCAGTGACTATGAACCGGAGTACTGTCCGGTGTTCAGAGCTGAGAGGAGACACCTCCCACTTGACAGTCTGGGAGCTTATTAGCAAACCAGCGTGGTAACTAGTGTCCCTGATAATGAACAGGAAGGACTTAAATTAATAAATGGCGCTGGTGTAATGGCAACGGTCAGATGCTGCTCGCTCCATTTGTCGAAGGACCTTACAGATACTTGTAAGATTCTGCTTTCTTACTTGATGTAATCTTCAAGTTGCTGCATTTTCTGTGGCAATGGAAATGTTGATCTTAAAATGTTCCAGTTGCCATGAATAGCACTATCTGTACCGAGAACAGTCCAAGCAAAGCAGGCCTTACTGTGCTACAGCTCCCATCCTGTCCATCTAGAACAGATTTGGGAACAAATCTGTTGCGTTTCACCCTTCCCAGTATTAGTCATTAAAGGAGGTTTGATTATATTTAGGCTATGTCTCCACTGCACAGGAAAACGATCGTATCTTCAGCGCTTTTCGTTTTTTAAAAGGCGCCGAAGATCCGATCGTTCCTGCGGCCCCATAGACGGCAATAGGAAAGAAGAGCAGCAGTCTCCACAGCTCATCTTTTCTCTGCCCGTCTTTCGGCAGCGGCGTATTATACAACATGATGTAAATACGCCGCCGCTCCTCGTTTTCTTGCCGTTTTCCCATACAATACAATTGTATGGGCGACGTCAGGAAAACGAGAAGCGACCGCGGGTTTTGCACAAAGCGTGAAAAAAAAACTGCGGTTCTGCATCAGAGAAAAAACGGCTGCTTTCAGGCCGTTTTTTGGGCAGATGCAGTGTACACATAGCCTAAGAAGATTTTTTTTCCCAGATAACCTTGAATGTACTTGACATCTGTTGGCAAGGGCATGTAAATAACCCGCCTATCCTTGAAGACCTGACCCCATAGTGTATAATCTTGATTGCCAAATAGTCACAGAATTGAAAGGAGTTGCCCCCAGCACACAGAGGGAATACATTTACTAATGCACCAAATGAACAATACGCTGCTTTTAAGGCCAGCAGGACACTCTTGTCTCAGTAGTTCATGCCTATTACACAAGGACAAAATCTTATGCTTCTACAAAGCATCTTGTGCAATGACGTTAAGTTCTGGGCAGCAGTTCATAAATAGGATGCCCTGGAGTTGGAGAAGTAGAAAGAAGAGTAACAGAATTATTAAGGGCCTGGAGGATCTTGATTTTAAGAAAAGATTACAACAGTTACATGTATGTGGTCTTGAGAAGAGGCGTCTTAGGAGGTTTGTTTAAAGAGCAGCTACTTTATGCTCCCTGAATGACGAGCAGCATGAAAAGCTGCAGGTTACCTGATCCCAACCATGTGGGTTTGACCTTGAAATGCTGCGGCGTAAAACACTGAAGTTGGGTCAGGTATGGAGAGAAGCGGCCGGGAGAGAGTCCGATGTGTGGCTTCTGTCACCTCATCAAAACTCGGAGATCTCCCTATGTTTACCTGTAAAGAGAGCTTTCAGTTTAGCTGAAGAGGCAGGGAGAAGCCGCAGAACGGGCCCCCTCCGAAGTGACACGAATAAGGGAGTGCCCAGAAACGTGTCAGTTTTGGTTGCCTATTCCACTGTTTGTCCTTTTAATGGATTCCTAATAAGGGCGCATCCCCACGGCATAGGACAAATACCGGCCGGTTTGCCGGCCGGTATTTGTCCTGTTTTGCGCCCGTCCCCACGGCCGCGGGGGGAGGGACGGCTTTTCTCCGATGAGCAGAGAACAGCCCTCCCCCTTTCACATTGAGAAGCACAGATTCCGTCCGAAAACCGGACGGAAGATGGTGCTTGCTCAATGTTTTACCGCTGGCGGAAAAACCGCCCGACGGAAAACCCGTGAGGTGGGGACTGCTGCATGGGTTTTCCATAGATCACAATTGTGCTCATTTTCGGCCGGTTTTTCAGGCGGTCTGAAAAACCGCAAACCGGCCGAAAACCCGTGCAGTGGGGACATGCCCTAAAATTGGATTTTATCTAATGGTGCTGGATACCGCCGTTCTTGGAACTTTGTGCATCGGCAGCATGCCCACTGTCTTTTTCCGTGCACCGCCGCTTCAGCGCATATTCACAGGTGAGCTGGCCACACTTGTATTCATAAGCAGTGGCTTATACCCATATTGGCAAAACTTTTCCAGGTTTTTACCTTGAATTGGTGCAATGTTTCAAGGTCAAACCAACATGGTTGGGACAGGATAAGCTGCCATGCTGCCCATTATTGGGGCAGTATAAAGTATGCAAATTGCCTCAATAAAAATATTGTGAAAAGCTATTTGGTTTAAAGTCCACTTGAGATAAGTCAGTTCAGTCTCCTGAGGTAATAAGCCTTCTTTACCATAAGAGCTGTGAATTGTGGAATGGCCTTCACACCAGGAACGGACGAGGGCTTCAAGACGGCATCTAAAGGGTACAGCCACGTGGCATATGTAAAATGCCAATCGGATTCTGTTTAGGAATCTGGCTGGTATTTTATCATTTGCATGATTTTGGGGGACGGCGCTGTCTGCGGATTCGCCTGTCCCCCATAATCATTGAATTGCACACCTTCAGCCTGAAAACTGGGCGGAAGATTGTGCATGCTCCAAGTTTTTCGGGAATGCTAGCGCCTGAAAATCCGTTCAGTGTAACTACGGAACAGGTTTTCTATTAGTCTATGGAGATGGTTTCTTGTCGGCTTTCAGACGGTTTCCAAATTCGCAAACTGTGTAAAAATCAAACCAAAAAAAAATGCCGTGTGGATGGACCCAAATGCTTATAGAGATGAACAGAAATCTTGTTGGGGGGTAGCGCAGGTCAGATTGCTGCTTTGGAAGGATATCCGTTTTAAGACAGATTGGCTGATGCCTATTCAATAGTCCTGAACAACCTATTCTAAAAATTCAGATACATGTTTTTTACAATTCTTGTTCTATCCCCTCTGGAAGAATTTTTTAGTCTAGTAGTAACTTGCGATTGCCCCGGTCATTATCACTTATGACCTCTTGTGTTGTAATTTCCTTAATGTTTGATGTTACAGACAATTGATAGAATCCACAAGAAGTTGCGGTCATCTTTATGATGTCCCATAACGAGCAAGCAATCAAAGTAGAAGTAAAAACTATTGCACAACTCCAGAATGATTTGATTGACTCTGACAGGCGTTGCGCTGCCATGATTGAACGGTGCATTATCCTAGTTACCAAAACAAATGTGACGAGCTGCACGACTCCATGTAACGGCGAAGGAGCAGCAATTCTCTCCTTTCATATCAGAGCTCCTCAGATCCGGGGTTATTGAGATGCTCTTGTCTGATGGGCAAGGAGTGCTCAGCCTGAATTTTAATGCCACTGTGGGAGCGATTCAACTCTTGTAAGCGCAGCGATTTTCTAGTTGAAAGTCTGTTAAAGCTCTGCTGAGTAGGATCAACATGAGACATTCTTAATTCATGGCCCCATTAGTAAATCTGTCACTTTTTTGCAACATATTTGACCACGTTTTAGTTATTCCAGCTAACATATGGTGCAAGGCCATCACTTTCTAAAAAAAAAAAAAAAAATGCATGTATCTGGTTAAGGAACGAGTGACTGTCTTTGAGTAGCAGTGACCTACTGAATCACTTTAGATCTTTTCTGGATCTTTCAGCAGTTTTGTGCAGGCTTCTTAGCATCTTTTTTTGTCTCCTGTTTGGGTGCCATAATGTGAACTAGAGTCTTGAAGATTATTTTATCTATCATACATGAAAAAACTTTGAGATTCTTAGTTCACATGTTTTTGATCAAAAAATGCTTAAGCCACCCACGAACTTACAACGTGATCTCAGGTCGGGTGGTCCTACTCTATCTTTACCTCTTAATAGAGCCAAATTCAGGCCTCTTATTGGGTCAACCGACCTCCATTATCCAGAGAGAGAAATAAAAAAACACCAGACCTGCAAGCTGCACTCTTATGACAGCCTGTCAAAGTGGGCGTGGTGCAGAAAACCAAAATGGAGGCACCCCTTCCTCCCCATATAGATTAAAAGCAATATACGCAAAATACAACATATGGTTCTGCACAAAAAAACATTTCTGAAAAAACACTATGCGAACCTGGGTACCACTGGCAGGGTTGTGGCACATATATACAAATTGTTGCGATCAGTGCTCTTAACAAACAAATCCGTCTCAATACGACCATCCTGAGTATAAACCAAAGTGTCTAAAAACTGAAAGGAACACTCAGACACTATCTTTGTAAATTGCAAACCAGACCTTCAATGGTTCAAATCATGAAATTGTTCCAAGTCCTCCAAAGATCCTGTCCAAATAAAAAAAATGTCTATGTAGCGCCACTAGCACAGGATGCGATCCGAGTATATAGATGAATAAACACACTCCACCTCAAGGGATGCCATGAAGATGTTAGCATACGTTGGGGCCACATTGGGCCCCATGGCAGTAACCCTCTTCTGGAGATAAAATTTGTCTCCAAAGAGAAAATAATTCCCCTTCAAGACCATCTCCAGAAGGGTGAGGACAAAGCGTGCATACCTCGGATCGCAGCCTGAGCCGGTAAGCGCCACAGACACAGCCTCAAGTCCCAACGCATGTTCAATGGACGTGTTAAGCGAAACTACATCAAAAGAAACAAAAAAGAACTGATTAGGTAAAGTCACATCTCGTAACTTGAGCAAAAAGTCAGCTGTATCCCTGACATAGGAAGGTGCAGACGTGGCAAAACGACGTAAAACCCTATCTAAAAAAAATAGCAATGTTGCTAAAGATGAAACCCCTCCCAGATACTATGGGTCTCCCAGGTGGATTCTCCAAATCTTTATGCATCTTGGGCAGGGTATACAAAACAGGGGTCACTGGTGAGATAACTTTCAAAAAATTACCTAGTTTGTCGTCAATAATTCTCTCACATATTGCTCCATCAATAACATTGATCTCTTGCATTATATCAAACTTAGGGTCACGCTCTTGCAACCTATAGACCTCAAAATCATTCAGTTGACGATAGATCTTTCTCATACTGCTTTGTCCATCACCACCTCTGCTCCCCCCTTGTCTTCCAGTTTTATAACAAGTGAATGATTATTCATAAGACCCTTCAACGCTTCCCTCTCTGCTTGTGACAAATTCTGCCTATCACTAGTATTCCTTTCATGTAAATTTTGTAACAAATCAGTAGTTAGTTTAATATGTTTCAACGATATTAGTATGAGGAGGAGAAAAATCACTTTTACATCTTAAACCTAGATCTTTCAAGCCATCCATATTAGTGTTAATATCCTCACAATTCTCATCTGTATTCCTTTCATCAACTATCATGAAAAAATGCCTTCAAACGTATCCTCCTAAAAAAAATTTTGAGATCTGTCTCAAACTGAAACCAATTGAATGGAGCAGTTGAACTAAAGGAAAGTCCTCTATTCAATAATTTAATCTCAATTTCTGATAATGTCACTGAAGAAATGTTAACCACCAGATTCACCTGTTGACTTAATTCTGAGGATTCCTGCATGTCACCCGACAAGAACGTTCCTCCATTGAACGTGAGAAACTGGGTTTCAGAGCATTCCTCTTCCCTCTGCCTCTTCTGTTGTCGAAGGTGTTTCCGACAGCCCCTTCTTGATTTACGCCCCTGTCGGGGTTCTGAACGTCTAAAAAAATCAGATGAAAGTAATTCATCCGTAGAATCTGAATTAGCTGTTGTATATCCAAATTTAGCATGTCCAAATTTACGAAATTTCCTCCTTCCTTGCATATTCCGATTTTGCTGTCCTTGCCAATTGTAGACCTTTCCTTGTTGATAGTCTTCTAAATCACGTTGCCACTCTATCCGTTCTTCGCCTATCAATCTCCGCCTCCCCCCCGCTTCTGTTGTCTCAATAGCTCTGTGGAGTTTTACTTTAAAGTTCTCTAAATTCACTACGGTAGCTGCTCCAGAACTTATGTTTCTAAAGATGTAACACAAGATTTCAACATCGTCAATTCTCTTGGGAGAAATTCAACAGAATCATGTCAAATGCAAACTTATTGTTAATCAATTCAAACTACTTACAGAATACTTCATCATAAAGAAAAAATGTTGGTCTCAAATTGGATCGTAAGCCCCTTGGGATACGTTGGGCTTTAAGTACTAAATAAGGTATCAGAGTGTAATTCAACTCGGTAATCATTACGTTTTTTTTCGCATCCTGCTTCACATTTTCTCATTCAACCTTCTATTGAAGCGTGAACGCGAGAAGGACATATCAACATCAAAACAGTCGACATTAGTTTCTGTATAGCTTCATCAGTATGTATCTATAAGTATATATATATATTATATATATACGATATATTATATATTATCTTGAAACACAGTGTACTCACACGGGATTCACCAAATAAAGGATTATCAGGACAAGGACCCACACAATTATACTCCAATGGATTGGTCCCTCATGCTCGCTCCACAGGCTCCAATTTGTATTATTGCTAGTAGGATTTATGTTGTCATTATACATTTCATAGCGATTGAAAAGGGTAGAAATGAAACCGCCTCAAACAAAGGGAAGATCAGAAGGCAGCCAAATAAGAGAAACAATTTATTTGAGGCTCGCAAAAAAGACCAGAGAGAGAGAGCCAGAGAGAGATATGATACCCTATTTGTGAAAAGTGCCGCCGGACGGTTATCCCTCATTTACACTCACTCCCCAAAGCTATATGAACCTATTCCCGCCAACCTATGAGGACCCATCGTGGCGGGAATAGGTTCCTTAAATGACACGGTTATGTGCGAGTGGTTGATGTTCTTCGGCAGCTTTGGTTCAGAGATGTTTTGGCTGTCTTAAAGTTACAAAGCAGTTTTGCAAAAATTGTAGATCAATTTGAATGGTAGTGTGTGAACAATGTAGTTGGAAACGTGCGTATTGATCGGCTGTATACAGCAATATTTTTTATCCACGTTTTATTTCAGAGATTGAAAGGCAATACGCAGTTCCCACGCTAAGGTAATATCCACGCATTTAGGGAATGTTACTGATTGATTATATTCTGATGCGGGTAATAGATTATTGTACTTTCTCACAATTATTTTAAGTTTTAGCCAATACATTTTACCGGTCAGAAGATAGGAGATCAATGGGAGCCAAGTTTTCCCCTTCTTTTGCAACCTTTTTGTATCGTGGTTTGAGGACATGTTATATTTTTACTGGAAGACTCTCGTGCCATTTTTCTTGTGAAACCATATTATTGCTGTCTACGGGCGTTATCATAGATGACGGTCATCGTCTATGAGAATTCTGATGTACATCCCCGCACACAGCATTTTGTTTCATATCTCAATATAATGCTTTTGTTTATTTTTTACATTTCGCAAATACCACAATACTTCATATCAACTTTTGGATCTTTCTTGACTGGTTCTTCTGAGGATAAAAAAAATCTTATACATCACATTTAGAAAACCAAAAGCTAGTAATAGCATTACTTCTTGGCGCAAGTTCTTGTCATCCAGGTGATACTTTAAAAGCCTTATAC
The DNA here is from genome assembly GCA_025379985.1 of Phyllomedusa bahiana. Taxonomy (NCBI): domain Eukaryota; kingdom Metazoa; phylum Chordata; class Amphibia; order Anura; family Hylidae; genus Phyllomedusa; species Phyllomedusa bahiana. The sequence continues at coordinate 40,962 of JAODAL010016626.1, read as the reverse complement.
ACCATATGGAGAACTAGTTAGAGCGAGAGAATTGGTGCATCCACTCTATATGCTTTGAATTGGAACAAAATAAAATGTTGTTCGCATAGATTGCGAAAAAAAGGGCGCGTAACTCAATATGAGTCGTGTAGATAGAGCAGTCATTAGACTGTGAGAAACGAGAAAGATCAGACCTGTATACTCTATAAGAAGCATGGTGACTATAACAAATCTCAAATAAAAAATACAGAGTCCATTTTTGTTGACTACAACTATAGCAGTGAGTTTAATCATATTAAGTAAAGATTATCATCTAAAATACTATCTCCATATATTGTTTCAAGAGATCCTCTTAGACTGTTGCTGCAGAATGGCTGTAGATTCGTTTTTCAAGGAAAGCACCCACTCTGCAATTCCAGTGCTTGCTACCTAGCCTAGTCAATCTCTCTAATAGAAAACGCAGAAAACCTGGCTAACATAGAAGGTTTCTTTCTCGTTGTGGTTATCTAGATGCTCATGTTGTAAGCGTATGTAAACAAACTATAAGTCAAATCCATCGGTCGTACTAGTGATAGTATATTTAATATAAAACAATTCTGGATTGCGAATATAGTTAGTGTAGTTTACTTGTTTGAATGTGTAACATGGTAGTACTCTTGAGATTACGTTGGAGCAAAATGCACTACCAGACGCTTGAAATGATAGAGTCCGGGAACATGTTTATGGTGTGTCTTGTGCAGACATTAAGCAATGTATCCAACGTGTCTAAACATTTCTATTATACACATCATGGAAATGTTCGGATTTAAAACGTTTTTTGTATTGAATCTGTTTCTATTGGAAACCAGAGGTCGGTGATCATAATAAGGTCATTACTAAACTAAGGGAAGGCTATTGGATTCTTATGCTTGAACCACTGCAAACCCCTCTGGTCTACAATTATAGAAACAGATATCATTTTAAATTATTGACTGTGTAATTTGTCTGTTCCCCACCTTCTTCTCCGTTTTTTTTTTTTTTTTTTTTTTTTCCCTTTTTCTCCTTTCCACTTTTTTTTTTTTTTTTTTCTCTCTCTCTCTCTCCTCCACACCTAGCTGAACTGGTGTTTCCTATAAAAGGAAGTAGGAACTTGCAAATGTTGTTAGACTAAGGAATCGCGATAGATTCGAAACGCGTCAACAAGATGCGGTTTACACTTGGTTTCTATCCTGTGGCACGTCACTGGTCTAAGATGTCTTTGTTGATACTCAAATAAATTTTCTCTTATTTGCTGCCTTATGATCTTCCCTGTGTTATGAGGGCGGGTTCAATTTTTACCTCTTTTCATGCTTTTGGACCCATTCGTTAGCAGTTTGAGAACCAGCTGGAATACCCGGCCCAAACCCTCAGGTGAGCGGGGCTTGATTAACTGGTGTGCTGCTGTGGATTATCCATCTATCATGCCGAGAGTGGGTTTTATACAAATGATAGATTTAAAGTTAAATGTTAGCCTTTTTTTCATTTTGGATACTTCGATATGGGGAGAGTAAGTATGTCATCCCTAGTGGATCTATTGCTCAGTGAACTATTTATCTTCTCGCCAATATTCTATCAAAGCAAGAAAACAATGTCCAAAAACATGTGATCTTCACTGTGTCACTTGCATGTCCATATAGTCCATGGATTGTATCATATTGCGATTGGCAGAGACAGCAAGCGTTGTTGGAGCATACCTGTGCGAAGTTACGGAGGAGTCGCCTCCCTTGTCCATTTGCTGCTCTTAGATAATATTGATGTAAAGATAAATGGTTTTCATAGAAGAATGTTTACGTGTAAAACCTATTGAGTTTGATTTGAATATGAGGTGAGTTCAGTGGCCGTTGAATTGATTTTGACGTGGCATTTGAAGATTAGAAACCTTGTGGACTGCTGAAATATTATAATCTGTGAAAGTACAGTCATGGCCAAAAGTTTTGAGAATGACACAAATATTATTATTTCTCACATGATCCTGTTGCCCTCTGGTGTTTGTCTGATGCTTTTATCACATACAGAAATACAAGTGCATATCATTTATGATTAACAAAGCTTTTCATTGACTGAATGAGTTATGCAGCAAAGTCAGTATTTCGCAGTGTTGACCCTTCTTCTTCAAGACCTCTGCCATTCTCCCTGGCATGCTCTCAATCAAACTTCTGGGAATACCAAATCATGAATGATAGCGTCATTCTTTGCACACACGCCGAAATGCTTGCATTTTGTCACAATTTTGTTGGTTTTTTGTTTGTCACCCGTCCTCTTGATGATTGTCCACAAGTAATTCTCAATGGGCATTAACGATCTGGACGTTTCCAGGCCTATCGGAACCCAAAATCTGTATTTAGTTCCCATGAAGCCCATTTTGTGTTATCACCTTTGCTTTATGGCACAAGGTGCTCATCTGCTGGAAAAGGCATTGTTGATCACCAAACTGATCCTTGGACGGTGGGAGAATGTTGCTCTTGGAGAAACATTCTTGGTACATTGTTTATTCATGGATGTGTTTTTAGGCAAGGACTGTAGTAGAGCCGATTCCATTGGCTGAGAAGTAACCCCACACATGAATGGTCTTCTGGTATGCTTTACAGTTGGCATGAGGACAAGAGTGGTGTTATCGCTCACCTTGTCTTCTCCCGTATCCAGCATGTTTTCCTCAGATGTTACAACCATTCGGAAACGGGGATTCATCAGCGAAAATGGATTGTATCCCAGTCCTCAGCTGTTCACTCACGTACTGAGCGCGCGGAATATCAGTCTGTCCCCTGATGTTTTTTCTGGAGAGCTAAGTGGCTTCTTTGCTTGCCCACGCCTTTGAACTCCAGGCCTTGCTCCATGAGTCTCCGCCTCACAGTGCGCGTGCAGATGCACTCAAAACCTGCCTGCTGCCATTCCTGAGCAAGCTTCTGCAACTGCTGGTAGCCGATTCCGAAGCTGAAACAACTTTTACAGAGACGGTACCTGGCACTTGCTGGTCTTTCTTGGGCGCCCTGGAGCCTTTGGCAACAATGGAACCTCTCTCTTGAAATTCCTTGATGATGCCGATAGATTGTTGACTGAGGTGCAATCTTTTCTAGCTGCGATGGCTCCTTCCATGTTAGGCCAGTTTTGTGCAGTGCAATGATGACTGCACGTGTTCTTTAGAGCTACACCATGGTTAAACAGAGAGAAAACTATGATGCGAGCACCAGCTTACAGTGGTGTGATTCTATCTTAATCATTGACAGATTGTTCTCCAGGCCCTGTCCTCATAACACCCCACCCTGTGTTAATGGAGCAATCACTGAAACCATGGTTAGTGGTCCTTTTAAGGCAGGCCTGCAATGAAGTTGACAATGTGTTTTGGGGGAAAAAGTTCTTTTTACTTGGCAAAAAACTATGACTTTGCAATTAATTGCTGTTAAGCTGAATATCACTCTTTGAATAACATTCTGAAGTATATGCAATTGCCATTATAAAACTGATGCAGTAGACTTTGTAAAAATTAATATTTGTATCATTCTCTAAACTTTTGGCCATGACTGTACAGATTGGATACATGTTGCTGTGAATTTTGCTGGATAAACTCACTAGGAAAGAACCAGTAGTGTAGACGATTAGTATTTTTTGTGCCGTGTGTTGAATATTTGAGGATTCGTGTTAGATAAATGTGTTATTCATCTCCCTACAATTACTATCAGACTGCAGATCCGTCCACTAGTCATGACCGTGATTGTAGGGGTGTGAGTGACATGTTTGTACACAACTCGTCTGGCTAAACTCTGGAGCCGTCACTCAGTAATTAAAATTGGAAATCGAAAAAAGTAAGATTGGAAAGCTGGTGCTGAAAAAGTCTGTAACCCCAGTTTAAAGGGAACCTGTCAGGTGGTTTATGCTGCCCTATGTGAGTAGGATGTGACAGAGGGAGAGAAGCTGAGCTTGGTGATATATAGGGTTATATAATAGGGGGAGAGAAGCTGAGCTCTGTGATACATCAGGGTTATTCTTAACTAAGGCGGGACAGAAGCTTGGGCTCTGTGATACGATAGGGGTCTATATAATAGAGGGAAGAGAGCTGAGCTCTGTGATACATGAGGGCAATATAATAGCGGGGAGAGAGTGAGCTCTGTGATATATAGGGTTATATAAATAGAGGAGAGAAGCTGAGCTCTTGATACATGCTGCTGTTGATATAATAGGGGAGAGAAGCTGAGCTCTGTGATATATAGGGTTTTATAATGAGGAGAAGAAGCTGAGCTCTGTGATACATAGGGTATATATAACTAGGGGAGAGAACGCTGGGCTTGTGATATATAGGGTTAATTAATAGAGAGAAGTCATGAGCATCTCTGTGATACATGGGAATATAATAGGGGGCAGAGAAGCGGGGGCTCTGTGATATATAGGGTTTTATAATAGAGGGAGAAGCTGAGCTCTGTGAAAACATTGGGAAATTTAATGGGGGGGAAGAGAAGAAAGGAGCCCCCGGAAAATGGCCTCTGGGGAGAAAGCCAAAAGTGGGTTTTTGGGAAAGCAGTGGGAAAAAAACACATCTTTGTTTTCACTTTTACCATTAAATTGCTGCGAATTTTTCTTTGAGATATATATATATATTAGTATTGCCATAGTAAAAATTGACCACAGATTTAAAACAAACTTGGGGAGGTATGTTTGTTGGGGAAAGGGAAAAAAAAAAAGAAAAAAGTATGGGGTTTGGGCAGTATTTTTTCCCCCTCCCTTCCAAAAAATGGTTTTAAAAGGGGTTTTCAAAATGCCCAAAATGGAAACCAAAAAAAACCCGGACAACAAATCCGCAAAAAAAAGCCACTACAAAGCTCCTTACACAGAAAAATAAATTTAGGGCCCTTTCCCGGGGACTTTGCGATGCAAAAAACCCTTTTTCCCCTTTTTTTAATTTAAGTTTTTTTTGGAAAAGCAGCAAAACAAAAAAAAATAAAATTTGGGGGTATTGTTTGTAATCTTATTGATTTGTGAGTAAAGTAGCAGGTCATTTATACCAAAAGGGGTTATTATAGAAGAGAGAAGCGCCCTCTTTTGATTATGGGGTTTTAAAATTATAAAGTTGGGAAGCTGGGGCTCGTGATATATGGGGTTTTTAAAGGGGTTTTGCCACGATGTAATTTTTTGCTGTGGGATCCCCCAAAAGGGGTATTTAACACTTTTCTAAATTTTTGTGATTCCTAAAAAGTGAAAAAACGGGAGACCCTACAGCTTTTCCCTCGGGTCCCCCTTATTTACCTGAAAGTTTGCATTAGACAAGACCGTGTTTGCGTGAAACACTTTTTAAATTTGATGACAGGGAAAATTAAGGGAGTTTAAAGGGGGCCGGGGTAGAAAGGGCAGGGTAGCGTGTGTCTTGCTGTTTAGGAATCCATGTTAAGTTTGATATTTTTTGGGGTTAATTTTTTTTTTAAGATGCCCCCTTTTTTCCTCACTCTTGCTCACCCCCCCCTTTGCACCCATTCGGGACTGGGAAATGTTTTGGGTTTATATTCTTTTTCCCGTGTGGAAAAGGAGGTAAGAAATTCAGTCCGGGCAAAACACCTTTAAATGTTTAAAGGAGGAAGCTGAAGCCCGGGTGAAATATAGGGTTTTTTGGGATAGATGAAAAGAAGCAGAGTCTGTGTTTTGGGGTTTTTGGGAAAAGAGGAGAGGGGGCTGAGCCCCCTGTGATATATGGGTTTTTTGAGTAGAGGGGGAAGTTTGAGCGCTTTGTTAAAAAATTTGGGTTTGTAGCAGGGAGAGTTTGAAAGGGTCGGTTTGTAGAATGTGGGAATAACCCCAAATCTTTTTTTTTCACTTTTACCAGTGGTGCTGCGAATTTTCTATTTTAAATTTTTAAATTTTTGAATTTCTTTTTGCCTGTCTTCTTTTTTTTCGCGGCACCACGCATTATTTATCGGGTAGAAGTGCTGCTTTCTTTTTTTTTATTTATTTATATATATATTATATATTTTATTTTATTAAATTATATATTATATAATATATTAGTATATATAATATTTATATATATTAAAGCGTTAGAAAAAAAAAAAAAAAGTTTTGTGTAAAACAAAAATTTGCACATTTTGTCTTCGTTTAGCCAAAACTTTTTTGTATTTTTTTTTTTCAGGGGCTGTGTTAAGGGGCTTTTTTTGCAAGAGGAACGCCCATTTTTCCCCCTTTCCCGGGCCCGGGCCCGGGTTTTTGGCCTCTGACAGAGCCCCTTTTTTTTTAAATCTGTCAATTTCACTTTTGAGAATAATTTTTTGAAACTTTATCCAATCATGTGATTCAGAGATTTTTCCGGCCCTTTGTGCTTTGGATATTAAAAAAAATTTTGGTCCAAAAATGTTGTTTTATTTGTGAAAAAATACCCAAATTTATCGTGAAAAATTGAAAAATTTCAACTTCAAAAATTTCTGCTTTGTAAGACAATATTTAAAATTCCCCCCCAAAAATAGCTTAAAAATTTGCATCTACCATATGTTGCTGTGGTTTGCCTTCTTTTTTTTTTTAAATTTTCTTTTTTTTTTTTTGGGGGCATTGGGGGGTTTTTAAAATTTAGTTTTTAATTTTCAAATTTTCAAAAAAATTTGCAATATCTTTTTTTTAGGGACCAGTCCAGTTCTAAGGGACTTTGTTTGGGACCTGAAAGTTGGGTTACCCCAAAAATGCCCTTCATTAAGAAACTACACCCTTTAAAAGTATTCAAAACCGTTTTTGGGAAAGTTTATTAAACCCAAATTAGGTTTTTCAAGGTTTTTAAAAGCAAAGTGAAAGTAAAATTTCCCAAAAATTTAAATTTTTTTGCAGATTTTAAAATTTTTTTTTACTTTATTGACAAAAAAATAGGGTTTAAAATGGGGATCAGGGAAATTTGAAACCCTTTATATTTATTCCCAGATTTGCCTTTTTTCAGAGATACCCCAAATTTTGGGGGCCCCTGTGAATTATTTGGCTCAACCAAAAGCCCCCAAAAATTGGAAAGGAGAAACTCCCGGAAATTTTTGGGTCTCATTTTAAATTCGTTTTTAAATTTTGGGGGGCCATTTCGGTTTGTGGCCCACCAAAAGGTTCAAAATTTAAAAAAAAACCCCCAAAAAAAAGGACCCCTTTTTGGGGGAAAAACTACCCCCCCTTAAAGGGAATATAAACAGGGGTCAGTGAGCAAAATGGACCCCAAGGCTTTAACAAATTTTTTTAGGGTTCGGTTTGAAAATAAAAAAATATATATTTTTTTCCCAAAAATCTGCAATGTTAGCTGAAAAGGTTTAATTTTTAAAAGGGATTTTGGGGAAAAAAAAGCCCCAAAAATTTGGGGTTTTAAGCAATTTTTTTTTCCAAGTTGGGCCCAAATCCCCTTAAATGGGGGTTTAAAAACTGCTGTTTGGGCGCATGGCGGGTGGTAAAAGGGGGGAAAAGGTTTAGCCCCTTTTTGGCTTTTGGGGGCACGGGAATTGGTGGGGCCATGTCGCATCTGAAAACCCCCCCAAAGAAACTAGAAACAGGGGGAAACCTTTCCCCAGAATTTTCCCCTTTTTTTTTGGATTCAACACCCCTCAGGGATTCTCACCCTAATGGTGATTTTGCATTTTTGGCGTGGGACAGGTGTTCCGTAGGTTTTTTTTTTTTAGCATTGGGGCCCTGGGAAAAGGAGGGGGGGGGGGAAAGCAGTTCCGCCATTGTTTTTTGGGGTTATTTTTTCTTCAGTATTTTGCCTTTCGGTTTTTAAATGACCGGATAACTTTACTATGGGGGGTCGGTTTCAATTACAAAGATATTTTTTTTTATATAGTTTTTTTTTGTTTTATTACCTTTTTAAAAATTGAAGCGAGTTTTATAAAAAAATTTTGGGTTTTTTAATTTTTGTCCTTTTTCGGGCAGCCCCTAGCTTTTTTTAATTTTTTGGGATATGGAGCTGTTTTTGGGGTTGTTTTTTCGAGATGAGTGATGTTTTTTTTTGGTCCCAAATTCGGGGGATAAAGATTTATTTCAACTTTTTTTTTTAAGGTTTTTTTTGAGGGATTTTGTAAAAATTTCAGGGAATCCCGGTAGTGTTTTTTTTTTTTTTTTTTTTACAAATTGGTTTACTGTTTCCGGTTTTTAAAAATTTGGGGGGGGGCAAAGCTAGTTTTTCCCCAGAAAGGGTTTTTTAAAATTACAGCCCAACCCCCTTTTTTATATTTTTTTTAAAAGTTTTACGGGTTTTACACAATTAAAAAAACACTTTTTTTTTGAAAAAGGGAAAAAAAGTTTTTTTCATCGCCGCGAGTTGAGGCCAAACTTTTTTTTATTTTTTTTGTTTATGGAGCGTATAGGGACTTTTTTTTTTTTTTGCGGGATGCGTTGCGTTTTTATTGGGAATATTTTTGGGGGGGCAAACTTTATGATCGCTTTTAAATTCCCTTTTTTTTGGAAAGGGAGGGTTTTTTAAGAAAATACTTGGGAATCCTAGAAGTGTTTTTTTTTTTTATTTTTAAAAAAACGTTCAAAGTCGGGTTTTCAGTTTCCCCTTACAGTTAGTTTTACTTGTGGGTTTAAAACGATTACGGTTTTTGGGTACTCAAATTTTTGTAGTTTTTTTTTTTTTTGAAAGCACAATTTTTTTTAAAAAAAAAATGTTTTTTTTGTGTTTAAAAAATATTTATGGGATCGGGTATTTCTAAAAGGGCCCGAAAATTTTTTAAATTTTTCCCTTTTACGGAAACTGTGTAAAGGGCTTTTTTTTTTGGGGGCGGGATTAACTGCGTTTTAAAAATTTTTTAAACCCCTTTTTGTTGATATGAGTTTTTGATGACTTTTTGCTCCCTTTTTTTGTGCTGCAGGATGAACAAAAATCGCCTTTGTGACTTTTTTTTTGGGGGTTTTTTTTTCGGTGTTCACCGTACGGGGTTTTTTTTAAAAGATTTATAGGGTGGGTCGCTACGCCGGGCCCTACCCAAAAATGGTCACTTTATTTTTTTTCTGGGGGTTCTTTTTTCCCCCCCCCCCCCGGGGCGGGATTGGGGGGGGGGGGGGGGTGGGGGGGGGGGTTGGGGGGGGGGAAAGGGGGGAGGGAAGGGGGGGGGGGGAAGGGCGGTTTTACGCCCTTTTTTTTTTTATTTTTTAGTTTTTGTTTTTTTTTTTTAATTTTGTTTTTTTTTTTTTTTTTTTCACACTTTTTACACCTTTTTCCCCCGTGGGGAAAAAATTTCAGGAAAGGATCGTTCCGGGTTTTGAAGGGGCGCAAGATCGCCTAAACGTACTCATTCGGCAAAATTTTCGGGGAAACCCCTAACCCACATTGCGTTGGGTACGGCCCCAAAGTCGGGGAAGGGGGGTTTAAAAAGTTATCAAATTTTGTGGGGGGTTCATATGAGTTTTTGAATTTTTATTCCACTTTTTGTGCTGCAGAATGATCAAAAATTGCAATTGTGTTTTTTTTTTTTAAAGCCATTTACCATGCAGGTTAATTAACATGACCGATTTATAGGGTAGGTTGTTACGCATGCAGTGATACCAAATATGTGTACTTTTATTTACTTTTTCACTTTTCCCCATAGGGGACTTGTATCCATGATCTTCAGGATACTGATACCATAGAGATCAGTACATAACAGAACTGCTATTTACTGGTCTCTATGGCAATTGTCACTCTTCAAACCCGGACATGCCCACAGTGCACGGACGGGCATGGTGATGACAGACAGCCCGGAAGCTTTAGTAAAGCATCCGGACTGTCGGGTAAGCAGATGGCAGCGGCAATCACGCCATTGCTGCACCGACAGAAGGCAGGAGGAGATCCCTGATAGATCGCCGCAGCTAAGGGCTTAATCACCTGCGGCCAGAGCTCGCTTGACTTACCCATACGTCAAATTGCGGGAACCCCTTCCTGACGACATATGGGTACGTCAAATGTTGGTAAGGGGTTAAAGGAAAGTTCTTCTAACAAGCACTGAGCACTATTGGTGGACGTTCTGAGAGGGAGTCAGGAAAAAAACAGGGGGCAACATAAGTATATAGCAACCATATCTAGTTGCAAGAGCATTTTGAAAAAATTACAGTTGAGAAATTGTTTGCATAATCTAACAGAAAAATGCAATGTGGCACAGCCCCTTCAAAGAGAACCCCTTTATATTAGGACCTATGTTGCTGCACCCATGACTCCCAGGCTTTTTTGGGTGCTACAACAAAGTGTGAAAGCGTTTTTTTTTTTTTGTTTTTTTTTTTTTTTTCCTCGCAACAATGCCTAGCTTTTAACATGTAGGAAGAAGTAAATTAAGACCATTACCAAATACATTGTTTTGATTTTGCTTTGGTCAAGAGAGATTTTTATTTCAGGTTCAAATACCGACTGGATTCTGATTAAAGAATCCGGCTGATATTTTGACATCTTGTACGTGGTTTTCAGGGATGGTTCTGTCCAGTGTTTACGGATTCGCCCGTCCCCCTCAACCACTGACATGTACATCATCTGCCCGGAAACCCCGCGGAAGAATGAACAGCGGCGTAAAAAATCGTCCGGCAGAAAATTTGTTCAGTGTGGACTGCTAAACTGATTTTCTATTAAGATCTATCAGGATGGTTGACAATCGGTTTACAAATCCAAAAATCCTGTCGTGGGGGGGCAAGCCCTTAGAGTACACAAGTTTCTCTGGTTACCGGCCACTTCTCCCCACCTATGCCTGCTCTTTCTCTCATTGCTCCAAGTCATTTCATCCATGGTGAGTGACTCCCTGGAGAGTCTTCTCTAGCATCTGAGTTTAACTAACTAAATGAAAAGCTTTCACTTTTTAGCGCTCTGTAGCCTTGTGTACTAGACTTTATACATTTCCTGCACTCAAGTCACTGTAATCGGAGTAAGCAGAGCTGATATGTCAATCACTGCTATAAACCCACGTACAGTCTCACCAGGAATAATCATAATCTTTATATAGCGCCAACGTATTCCGCAGCACTTTACAATTTAGAGGGTATAAGTACAGACAAAAGAACGGACATTACAGACTTACAAAACAGACACAAGGTATAAAGGCCCTGCTTGCAAGAGCAAAATCTATTTGTATGGGTGAGACGAGGGGTGAGAATTACGAGGTTTACAATGGTCCAACCATGTGTCATAAATATGGGGTGGTTTACATAAAAATTAGAGGAACCTGCCACCCAGACAGTACATCTATATACAGATGTAAGTGAGTGGCCAAGTGCAGGGAGTGACAGAAATGTGTGTGACTGAAAGTGGGGGGTTAGCAGTTAGGAATTTTGGTAGGCCTGCCTAAGAAGATGTATTTTCAGGGCACTTTTAAAACTGAGCGTTAGGAGTGTGAGGAAGTGCGAGTCTGAAGCTGGCTGTGGCTCTGTGAAACTACATGGTGAGAAAATGCCTTTAAAGGGGTTGTCTCACTACAAGCATTGCTTTTCATGTTAAAGATCTTGCAAAAACAAGTCACTTTGCAATATATGTCCAGTAGCAGTATCCTACCTGTTCCTAGATATCCCCCCTTGTATGGGCTGCATCCGCTCCTCAGGTCACTATAGCTACAGACCTGTTTGATCTCTCCTGATAGGCTGCCAGCGCTGGTTGCTATAGCTACAGACCTGGCTTCTAATGCAGTCTAGTAGAAGCCAGTAAACACGCCCCTGAATTCAAAGTGAAACCAAGAAAACAGGCCAAATCAATGTAGTGAGACAACCCCTTTAAGTGCTAGTGACACAGCCCTTCGTCATCTGACCATATTGACCATTTGTCAGAACCTGCAGACAGGACTGTTATTTTAGAATGAGCAGGAGCTTCAGGAGTCATGAAGGCACAAGCTTTGATATTAAAGGAAATTGTGCCTCGATGATGGATGCTTCAAGGAAATACAAATTACAACCTCTAGATATGGGCAACCCCTTGAAGGGTTGGTATCGTGAAGCACTGCAGAATTTAATCTGATCTTTGCCTGAATAAATGCACAGGACTGTGCGGTTCCACCAGATGTTAGGAGTGATTTTTGAGAGCGAGTGGTTTAAAGCCCAATATTGATATCGGCTTCTTCTCTAGAGGCTCTACATCAGGAGTTTGTCACTCTTGCTGAATAGCATTTTCTATGCTGCTTATGAGCTTAAGGCTCCAAGTAGGATTTTGTGATTATTATGTGAAATGTCAGATCTGGGACCTTCGCAAAACTGCAACCTGCGTTCAATCAATATTTAATTTAAAAATGTTCATTTTCAGGTCACACCACACTGATTTGTTTTGTGAAGGGTGGGGCTGGAAATAGCAGATCAAATAATCCCGGTGTCTTGGGTATAAAATTTGCTGACAGTGAAATCCACTTAGTGTTTCACAGCGTGCTGTGCTGGGGAATAACCCTTGCTAGGCTAGCGAGCTGTCACTTGTGGTTGAAATCCTGTAGTAATAAACCTATAAAATTACCTGAAGATTTGTGACTCCAGTGGTTTTAAAGTACGGTCTGCCGGTTCAGTGTAGTCCCACACAGGTTATATGTGTTCTGATCTGGAGGTGCTGTATAACACAATTGTTACTATATAGGTTCTCGTCCAGCAAAGGTAATTGAGAACACTGCAATCAGAGGTATGAAAGAGGTTTTCTCACTACAAAGATTAGTTTTCAACATGTGGGGAGCGTTAATTGAAGACTTTTTTTTTTTTTTTTCAAATACATTAGTCTTTTGATTTTACCGGGTTTTTCCAGGAGCCTTATCTGCTAAGAAGCAATTGTAAACAAGCCACGCTGAGCTAAGAGAGAGACACAGCCAGAGCACAGAGCCTGCATAAGGGATCGTGTGAAATGTTCACTCAAATAATCAAACTACAACTAGTGGATTCTGTATACAAAAGACAACATATTTCTACCCTGTGCCTTGAAAGCTTCTTCAGCTTCCTTTCATCAGATAAGAAGTGTTCTCTGCTCAAGCCGGGCCAGCAGCTCGTCAGGTCGTATCTAATAGAAGCTTTCAAGTAACTAAGGGCAGGTAAGGCAGCCTGTAGCTCTCTCAGACTGCAATTTTTGTAATCGCATATATTTAGAAAAGTGATTAAATACCCATTTTGGAGGATCCCACGTCAACATTACATCGTGGCAAAACCCCTTTAATCAGGAGATGAGAGAGATTTCATCTGATCTGAGTGCACACAGGTTTCTATGCCTACCCATCCATTCCTCTATCTCAGGGTATGTTCACACAGCATGTTGCATCCGTTTTTGGATCAGTTTTTCACTACATGAAAAATGCATTGAAAACTGTATCCCAAAACGCATCTGCAAATGTGTTTTTGGATACATTTTGCATGTGTTTTTGGGTGCGTTTTTTGGATCTGGCTTTCAATGCGTTTTCTTTCAAATCAGACAGTCAAATTTTAATCCAATGTGTTTTTCAGATGTGAAAAGTGCATCCAAAACGTGCATCAAAGAAGGACCCGAGCTGCGCTATGGAAACACGCAGCGGCAATCTCTCATGTGAACGCCGCTGCGTGTTCCTCATAGCCCCCAGTGATAATCTCACTGCTAATTGTTTAGATCTGTCTCTGGGTCAGTTCTGTCGGTCCCCGAGACGGATCTAAAAAGTGCTTGTAACACGGAGTGAAAACTCAGTGTGAACAAGCCCTAAAGGCACTTGACCACTGCAGCCAGTCAGCGGCTGCATCATTTTCATCCCATTTGTAAGTGACCGGTGAGAGCCAGCAATGGAAAGTGGTATTGGAGGTATAAGTTTATTTTTTAATGGGATCTTTAGGCTATGTCTACACTGCATCAGAGAAAAAATGGCCCTTAAAGCGGCCGTTCTTTCTCTGATGCAGAACCGCGGCTTGTGTCACGCTTTGTGCAAAAGCCGCGGCCGCTTCTCGTTTTCCCGACGCCCCCCATACAATAGCATTGTATGGGAAGACGTCAAGAAGACGAGAAGCATCGGCGTATTATACAACATACGCCGCTGCCGAACGACGGGCAGAGAAAAGACGAGCTGTGTAGAAAGCAACTCGCCTTTTCTATTGCCGTCTATGGCACCGCACTGACGATCGTATCGGCGGCGCTTTTAAAAAACGAAAAGCGCCGGAGATACGATCGTAATCATGTGCAGTGTGGACATAGCCTTAAAGCATTATATTCATTTTTAGGACATGGACATCCCTTTTAAGGTGCTGCTGTCTTTGGTAGCAGAAAGAAATATCATTTTTTTTATTCACAAATGAAAGTATAATTTAAAGGTGCGCGCAAAAATCCTGCTGGGCTGCCTCATCCCCCTCTGGTTCTTTATTAAGAAGCTGTGCAGTAACACTGGTGGCGCACTTGGTTCGAAAAAGGGGCCATAGCAATTCATGAATCCATTGCATTGGGTAGGTAAAAACACATGCAGATTGAGTAGATTTGTGTGTCCCTAGTATCAAATATGAAATAAATTACCATAATTTGTCTTCGAATTGATAGGCCGTTCTTTAGTGTTTATGTACAGTTTCCTTTCTGCTGCATTGATTTAGATTATGTTAATATCTTCAGTTTACGTTGGCTTTTGCTGCTCAGAAATGCTGAATATTTAAAAGTTGCTCAAGTGTTCGCGGCAGTATCGGTAAATTCTCCAGTCATCCAGGCACTGTGCTTCCAAGCGTTTCCAATGAACACTATCATGACTCCAGTGTCACTTTGATTTCCCTGGACGTTCCTCCTATGACATGTTTAACTGCTGGAGCTTATTTTGTCGTAATTCTGTTTCTGATGCTTCCAGGTAAACAGGACATGAAAGTCAAGTTTCTAATGATGGCTTGACACGCAGGAGCTAGGGAGACATATTATAGAAAATTGGAGTCAAATAGTAGAACCAGTTTTCATAGTGGAAAATGGCCACTGTAGCTTTCACGGGAAACTTATTTTGTGTATGTACTCATTTTTTCTATACTACAAACCTTTGCAACAAAGCGTGACAGTGTTTGAGTTAGGGTTCAAATTATTTTTATTTTTTTTACAAGTTTTAGGGATACATAGACAATGTTGCCATTTCTAATTTGACTGCTACCTTCACAATGTTAGGGAGCTTTCACACAGCGCAGTTTTGGTGCAGTGTTAACTGCGCTCCAATTATGTGCCTTTATTACCAACAAGCTTCTTTCACTTATCTAAACTGTTTGATAAGTGAGTAATCAATTAGTGTGTTTGTAATCCACAAGACTTCAAACACAGTCATTGATTACTTAATTTATGAACATTTTAGACAACTGAAAGAAGCTGCTGGTAATAAAGGCAGTTAAAACTGCACCAAAACTGCGCTGTGTGAAAGCACCCATAAACTGAGTACATTAAATCATTTGTTTTGCATTGATCCATACTGTGAGGCTCTGTTCAACTGGTGTAATTGTGGGGCGCACATACTCCCGCGATGTGGGAGGGAGAGGGGGGCGGCAGCACCCTGGCCCCATAGACATGTCATTTATCTCCCCACGCGTACAATACTATTGTATTGTACGAGCGGGGAGAGGAGGCATAACAAATGGTTCTATGAGAACTGTGGATTACCATAATTTCGGCGCGCATCTCTCTCGTATTAGGCCTCGTTCACACGGCTTATTTCAGAACGTATTTACAATGGATTTCCGATGTAAATACGTTCTGAAATCAGTTGAAAATCAGTTGCAAATAAGTGTCACTAACTGTGGCACGTATTTGTAACTGATTTCCCGACGGATTCACCATCTCCAATCATTGTAGGTGATGAATCCGTCCGGAAATAATTGACATGTCAATTGTTTTTTCCGTCCGGATTGCGTCGTCAATCCGCGCGGCAATCCGGAAGGGAATTTTGCGTCGTGTGAACGACGAGCCGTATTTTCTATTGAAATCAATAGAAAATAGCTGTGACTTATTTTGGACAGGATTTGCCGACGGATTGACGATCGTCAATCCGTCGGCAAATCCGTCCAAAATAAGCCGTGTGAACGAGGCCTTAGAGTGCTGAAATTTGACTGTGTGAACATACCCTTATATGAGTAGTGCTCATTCTGCTGGTTGTCACTGGCACCAGACAACAAGCTTCTCAGATTATGGCTATGTTCACATGGTGTAATTTAAAAATTTTCATAATGAAAAATGCATGTAAAAAAAAAAACCCACGTTTGTGTTGTCCATTATTATGTGTCCATTGTTTTTGCAATGGGAATAGACACCGTAGTTCATGAACAAAAAATGTATGTAACTTCTACATATTGTATGTATTTCACATGAACAAGTCCTGAAATAGAAATTGGATTAGCCCATTGAGGCTAATCTGCTTCCAAAATCCACCACAATAAAAAGTAATATACACGGTACAAATCCAAGAATTTGCCTTGGATTTGTCTTGTGTATTTCATGGTGCATTTTTATGGTAAAAAAATTATGCTGAACTGACATATATTGCAGCCGAGCTCCAATAATGCAGAGGGACAAATGGCTTTCTCCACATCAACTGTAAACTGGTCAAATGACGTTTCTGTGATAGGTTTTTTTTTTTTAATTCTTGGTCTGAAACCCTAATTTCCACCTCTCATCTGTTACTGATTTTTTTTTTTCTGCTTAGTAAAATGGGATGTTATATAGACCAGGTTTCACATAGGTAGCCTTAGTACGTTAAGAGGTTAATTTGTGCATACTTAGCTGAGGGTGCTTTCACATGGAGTGTTTTTTGGTGTGTGTTTGATATGTTTTTGTGCAGAAATGTACAACACTAATTGCTATGCCTTTCTGCACAAAGACTCCATGTGAAAGCACTCTGACCGTTTTTTAATTTCAAAATGTAACAATGGGAGGTTGACAATTGAATGTGTCAAGCAGTAATTCAGATGATTTCTGAGGTTTACTAAAAATTTACAAAAACGTCTCACCTGGGCATGCAGTGGTTAAAATGAAATGTTTCTGGCTAGAAACTTGTATTGGCTAACATTGCACATTCAGTAACGCTACTTCTGCTGTTAAATACCGCCAGCTATTAACGTGACCATAACATACTGCTATATAAAGCCTAAAAGCATGAAAGCTTGGGAAATAAGCACGATCAGTAAGTGCTGCTCAAGTGTAAGTGTAGACTTTTGATCTGTACACATTTTTATCCGCTTCTACAGTGCGTAAATTGGCATTCCACTTTTGTACATACTGCACAAATTTTCTGGAGAGGTTTTAACATGTAAAGTTTTGTTCTACTTGTTTATATTACTTGCAACCTGAGCTTTATGGGAAACCTGTCAGATACTTTATGCTGCTATATCTGAAAGCAGGATGTGATAGAGCTCTGTGGTATATAGGGTTATATGATGGAGGAGAGGAGCTGAGCTCTGTGATATATAGGGTTATATGATGGAGGAGAGGAGCTGAGCTCTGTGATATATAGGGTTATAGATTGAGGAGAGGAGCTGAGCTCTTGATATATAGGGTTATATTATAGAGGAGAGAAGCTGAGCTCTGTGATATATAGGATTATATGATGGAGGAGAGAAGCTGAACTCTGTGATATATAAGGTTATATGATGGCGGAGAAGCTGAGCTCTGTGATATATAGGATTATATGATAGAGGAGAAAAGCTGAGCTCTGTGATATGACCACGAACATTTACCAGGACATGCTGTTAGGTAATGTAGATAATACAAGGGGCAAATACCTCACCATACATATCACTATCATACTGCTACCAAACAAATCCCACTATACCAAGATCAACATTACCAATAACACCATACCTCCCAACATTTAGAGATTGCAAATAGGGACACATTAGCCATGCCTCTGGCCACACCCAAATAAATATCACATCAGGCCACACCTCTGACCACACCCAAACAAATGACATACCAGGACACACCTCTAACCACGCCCCACTAAACAAAATCATGCCCTGCCCCTCCAGAAGACCAGCGCCAACACAACAGCGGCACCACTCGGGTCTATAAATATGTAATTATATAAAGTATTGTATATACAGAGATCCATACAAATAGCTTTAAGACAATGTTGTATGGATGATACCTCTATATAATGGTCATTCAGTGACCACATAATACCGCTGTACAAGGAGCAAATATCCCCGTACTGTTACTAACCACACCAAGACTAATATTATCAATGATACTGCTATACAAAGATCAAATAATTCCACCACACCATGACAACTTCACCACCACATAGTGACTGAATAATACAGCCATACTGATCCTGAATATGAACCATTACACTCCTACCAATATTCCTGTCGTACAGTGACCAAATGGTGGTAGATTCCAGTGTACACAGGCTCTGCAGACATATAAGTGATGACAGTACAATACAATTTTTAGTGACTCACAGGTGACGTCTTCTCTGTTGGGAGTCGTTCCCTTTCTCCATTCCTTCCAGATCACCATGATGACTTCTCCCGGCCTCGTCCCTGCAGAATTAACCACACACACATCTTAGACTGCACTTTTCCCGCACCTCCCTACTAATTCCCAGCTCTGTACAAACTCCACATGGGGTGATAGGTGGAGTACGGGGGTATGGGGCAACAGGCAGTGGTCAGGGGGTTATAGAGTGTCAGGTGAGGGGTGTATTTTGTGTTGACACTAGGCCACAGGAGTGAGAGAGGAGGTAAAGGCCACAGCTTACAACACAATCTCCTGAGGGGAGACAGAAGACCAACCCCCTGGAGATTGGGGTGCGGCTCTTGCCTGCTCTCCATTCCCTGCACCCCCAGATGATCAGCCGCAGCCGTGACCTTCAGGAGTGCAGGGGATGGAGTTTAATACTTTGGATTCTTTAGACTATGTCGGACCAGCGTAGCATCTATTTCTAAACTAACATGGTCGGCGAGGGCCGGTGTCAGGGAGTTTATTTAAATAAACTGCTTTTTTATTAGTTTTTTTTCCCATTTTTTCCAGTGATAGTAATGAAGGTGTCTGTCAGATGCCTCTATTTCTAGCGCTCGGACTTGTTGTCAGCCTGGGAGTTTGTCACCCCAAAGGGCCCGCACTCCCCTGTGTCCTATTACCCCAATCCCCAACCACAAGGGGTACCAGGGGCCCAGAAACCACCAAAGGGGCCCCTCTAATGTGGGGGTCGCTTGGGGGGCGCTGCGGGTGGTATCTTAAAAAGGGGAAGGGACCAGAAAGTGGGTTTCCCCATTTGATAGTTTAGGCTGCAATTTTGGGTTTTTTCCCCTGGCGGGTTATGATAATTGGGGGGACCCCCCCTTTTTTTTTTTTTTAAATCATTTTTTTGGGGAACCTACAGTGGGCCCCTCCTGCAACTTTAAAAATGGATCCCCGTGTGCAGATTTCATTAAAAAAAATACTTTTTTAAAAAAAAAATGACGTGGAGTCCCCCCCAATTTCCATAACCACCCGGTAAACAGACCGCGCCCTATACTATCAGAATGGGAAAAACCCATTGCTACGGTCTCTTCCCGCCTGCAGCTGCTCCAAAAGCGGCCTTCACATTGGGGGTTTCTGCTGTGACGGTTACCGGCTTTTCCCCCGCCCCTGTTGCGGGGGTATGGGAAATATTTTTAAACGGAGTTAGTGTAGCCTTGGGCAACAAGAAACACCACGGGCTGCCCCCCCAAGCCAGGATAGTAATGGAGAGGCGTATCCAGATACCGCCATTACATCACTGGAATAAAATAAAAAAAAAAACCTTTATTTAAATAAAACCCCCCACACCCCCCCTCTTAAACCCATTTTATTAAAGAAATGATCCCCATGACGTATCTTTAAAAACCGACTGTAAAAATGGGAATCTGAAAAAAAAATAAAAAAAAAATAAAACAACAACCCTACAAAGGGGACATCCCCAGTTTCCTGGGACGCCTGCTGTGAACCATGTCCCAGTTTTCCCGGGAGAAGAATAGCCTATGAAGTGCACGGAAGGGGGTGACTCCAAAAAGCAGGGGCCCGGAAAGTGGGTGCCCGCTGTGGAGAATGCGTTTCACCCAGCTTTCCCCGTGCTGAATAAAATTTTCCTTTTTAAAGGGGGAAAACTGGGTCCCTCCAAACAGAGGTTCACATCCAGGAAAACTGAGTGGCAGCCATCCCCCACAGCAGGCATAGCTTCCCTTTATGCCTGCTGTGGGGGGATGTCACCAGCTTCCATATCTTTTGGGTGATTATTCAGCAGCTGGGGAAAATGGGTGACATGGTTTTACAGCAGGCATCCTAAAAGATGGGTGCCTGCTGTGGGGGATGTCCATACAGCATTGGGGGAAAAGGGGGAGGCCTTGGGGAAGGAGGAAAGGGGGGGGGGGGGGAGAAGAAGGGGGTGTGTTGAAAAGGGATCGAAAAGGAGGGGGGTTGAGTGGGGGGGGCAGGTAGGGGAAAGGGTTCAGGAAAAGGGGGCTGGTTTGGGGACAGGGAGGGAGGGGGTCGTTTTTTTTGGGGGGCAGGGGGGCTGAGTTTGGGGGCGGGGGGGGGGGGGTCATTTTGGGGGACGGGGAGGTGCAGGGAGGGGGGCTGTTTTGGGGGGGACGGAGGGCGAGGTTGGGGGACGGAGGGAGGGAGGTCCGGTTTGGTGGGACAGGGGGACATGGGGGGGGGCCGCTTCCGGGGTACAGGGGGGGCTGAGTTGGGGGACAGGGAGGGAGGGGGGTCGAGTTGGGGTACGGGGGGGGCGCAGGGGGGGAGGGGGCCTCTTGGGGGGGTGTGGGGGCGAGGGGGGGGGGGGGCTGTTTTTGGAGGGGGCAGGGGGGGCTAGGGGGGGGACAGGGAGGAGGGGGGCTGGTTAGGGACGGGGGGTGAGGGGGGCTCATTTTGGCGGGACAGGGGGGGCGAGGTTGGGGGACAGGGAGGGAGTGTTAGGCTATGTTCACACGGCTTAACTGCGGGACGTAATTTCTCCCCCAATTACCCCCTGTGGCCGGGGGCGGGGCGGGGGGGTGGGACCTCGCCCGGCCCCTAACATTTATACCAGCGGCGCGATAGCCGCTGGGAATTCCTTGTCCCTTTTTCCCCCCCTCGGCGGATTCGCCCAGCACGGGAGGGGACTTAATCCATAGTTCTCTAGAGAACTGTGGATTACCCGGGTGACTGGGCCGTTTTCAGCCCTAATTTGCGCATTTGGCGCGTAAAATTGGACCGAAATACGGCCCATTTTAAGCCATGTGAAAATAGCCTTACTTACCCCTGCGTGCCTCTTCCTCCCCCTGTGGTTTTCCCCCCCGCGTCACACTGATCAGTGTGTGAGAGGCGGGGCAAGCCCCTGCGTCGTGACGGCAGGGGAGAGCATCTCTATGACCTTCCCCTGCGTCCCCGCTTCTGCACCAGCCGCCTGTGATGGAGAGGACTCCTAAAAGCGGCCCGGGAGGGAAACGCCCGGGGGCCCCCCACCCCCCCGCAGTGAACTGAGCCACTCCTCTCCTCTATTTGGGCCCCTTTTAAAATCCGGCTATTCTCGTCTATCATATAACCCTATTATCACAGAGTCAGTTTCTATATATAACCCCATATATCACAGAGTCAGATTCTCTATCTATGACCCTTTTAATACACGAGCTGCTTCTCGCTATCATATAACCCCTATTATCACAGAGCTCCCCCTTCCTATCTATAACCCCCATTATCACGAGCTCCCTTTTCTCCTCCCTCAATAACCCCTACACTCACCGGCCCCTTTTTTAGGTACACCTGCTAGTAACGGGTTGGACCCCCCTTTTTCCTTAGAACTGCCTCAATTCTTCTGGGATAATTCCACAAAAGGGGTTGCAAGATGCTCAATTGGTACCAAAAAGGGCCCCCAAAAGTGCAAGAAAAATTTTCCCCCACCATGACCCACCCCACCCCCTGAAACCCTTGTACAAGGCAGGAGGATCCCTGCTTTTTGTTGTTGACGCCAAAATTCTGACCCCCATCCGAATGTCGCAGCAGAAACAACTCTCAACCAAAGGGAACGTTTTTTTTCCCTTTCTTTTGTCCAATTTCGATGGCTTTGGGCAAATTGGAGCCTCAGTTTCCTGTTCTTAGCTGAAAGGAGTGGCACCCGGTGTGGTCTTCTGCTGCTGTAGCCCATCTGCCTCAAAGTTCGCCGTACTGTGCATTCAGAGATGCTCTTTGCCTACCTTGGTTGTAACGGGTGGCTATTTGAGTTCACTGTTGCCTTTCTATCACCCTGAACCAAAGTCTTCCATTCTCCTTTGACCTCTGGCATCAACAAGGCATTTCTCGCCCCAGGACTGCCGCTCACGGGATGTTTTTTCTTTTTCGGACCATTCTCTGTAAACCCTAGAGATGGTTGTGCGTGAAAATCCCAGGAGATCAGCAGTTTCTGAAATACTCAGACCAGCCCTTCTGGCACCCAAAAAACCATGCCCGTTCAAAAGGGACTCAAATCACCTTTTTTCCCCATACTGATGCTCGGTTTGAACTGCAGGAATTGTCTTGACCATGTCTACATGCCTAAATGACTGAGTTGCGCAAAGTGATTGGCTGATTAGAAATTAAGTGTTAACGAGCAGTTGGACAGGTGTACCTAATAAAGTGGCCGGTGAGTGTATATCACAGAGCGTAGCTTCTCTTCTATCATATAACATTATATGATTTCCAATTGTGCACAGATCCTTGGAAAATATAAGAAAGAAAAGTAAAAGGGAGGGAAAAAGTGGACAAAAGTGCACTATTTTTGTGTAGTATGTTAGCACCATTGACACAATGTATGAAATGTAATATCTTGCTTATCTGAGCTTAAATTCCAAAGTAAACATCTACATCGAAAACTAGAGAAATGTATTTTCTGATTTGTCATTGGAGATAGCATAAGTTATAGATTGTAAACATCACACTGCCTGGACTTTCTGGATATTGGATCATATGCCATTCATCGTCTTTCACTCTTGGCCCTGTAGGCAGAAGTAGATATCAGAATTATTTAAATTTAGTCAATGATGAATTATTACATAGGTGGTGTGTGGGTGGCCACCGGGAGCCCAAGTCACTTTGCGAGCCCATGGCTGCTGACAGAATGCGGCATGTGCCCACTGTAACCATTGCATTTAGAGATTGGAAAGGGGAAGAAGAGTGGTCCATTAGTACAACATGCAGTACACTAAATGCACCATTTCCATTCTGACCTCTTCAGTACTTGCCTCTGATTTTTCTCTTGCATGATTCTCTGCTGAAGCTGACATAGGCAGCACTCCATAGTCTAGACAGGTTAGTAAGGTCAACATGCTTGCTGTCTGTTGTCATAGGCTTCAGCAGAAGGCAGCAGCTTCTTGGCACAGAGCATACCTAGACTAGCTCCATGCTAGTCACCACCAGTCCCTCTTGGCTGCCAGTGTCAGGACCCACCCTTGGATGCGGTATCATCATTTTAACATCTTTTTGTAGATTTCCTAGGTTGTCCAAGGCCGTAGTTTGTGACAGCATATTCTATGTTACCATAAAACAAAAAAAAAAAAAAAAGTTGGGGCATGCTACCTTGGCTTACTGACACCGGGCATGGAGTTTGCAGGTGTCTGATGTTAATTACACTCGGATCCACTTGCAATTGGAAAACCGTAATGTTCTGCAGTACATTGTACAGTCAAACACATGTTCAAGTTCTCTAGGGGGCCTAAGGTTAACCTGAAGTAAAGTAAGGGCTTTTCCCCATGGCAAGGTTTTCAGTCAAACAGTCTGTAAAAGCGACTGTCAACTTTTTACATTCTTTTACATAGCAAATTTGTGCAGCAGTCCACACTGTGCAGATTTTCCACCAGACGGTTTTTGACACCACCGGCGTAATGAAAAACGTAGAACATGTTCATTCTTCCGCTCGGTTTTCGGGCAGAACATGATCATGTGGTTGTGGGGAGGGCTTGAATCCGCAAAACGTGGACAAAAGTCGTCCCCCTATGTGGCAAAAAAACATACTGGTAGGAAAATCTGACCGGTATTTTGTCTTTGCCGTGGGAACGCACTTTAATAGTTTAGAAAGTCTTAAAATAAAAAATCTTTTACCTACAGTACAGACCAAAAGTCTGGACACACCTTCTCATTCCAACAGTTTTCTGTATTTTCATGACTATAAAAATTGTAGATTCACACTGAAGGCATCAAAATATAAATTCACTGTGGAATTATAAAGTTTCAACAAGGTAGTCAGTCCCTGTTTTTAAGGGGCTTGGCCCCCCGGCAAACAGAAAGACTTGAATCCAAGAGGTATGAAGAAAAAAACCCCGGTGTACCCCCTTCTTGGTGAATAAAAAATTTCTTAGTTTATTTCATATAAACTTAAAAAAGGGCATAACAAAGAAATTGCATGGGACCGAGCTTTTGGGGGGTATAGCTCCATATTCAGGGCACACTCTGAATTAATGCACTGAGTTTAAAAAATCCCACATCCGGTTTTCGTGAAGCAATCCGTGCCCTGTTAAACATCAAAAAAAACATATGTTTTTAACAAGTAAAAAATTACAATATAAAAAAATAAAATGCGGAGTGTTAGCAATTATTCATACTGGTAATTGTCATATCTTTTATTTAATCCTCTGGGTGTCCGTACCTGTTGAAAAATCCCCCCAGGTTTCCGAGCAACAGTTTCTTTTTGTGATCTCCGCCACGGGGTTTGGGCATTTAAATCTTTCTTGCCCCGGAAAGTGAAATAGACATGTTACCTAGTGTATGTCATGAAAATGTCTTGACACCCTCGAAGTGCCTGTCAGAAAGGTTTTTTTGGGCTTTCCGATTTGTGTCTCGGATCCCTTTTTCCTTTAAATTAAAGGTAGACACCCTACATTTTTGGGTTTATTTCACGCTTTTGCAAAGTTTTTTAATTACAACTGTTTTGGCAATTAATGGAGAAGAATATCATGTTTTTTCCCTGTTGTTACAGAATAAAAATCCTTTGAGGCATTTGCATTTTTGCTTGTATGCCCTTTGGGAAGGGCCCAAAAATTTTTTCAGGTTTTTGGAAAAGGAAAACCGGAAAACTATTTGTTATTGGGGTATTGGGGTTTTGCTGGGGGGTGGTTGGAAATTCAAATTTTTCAAAACCCCCAAAAAAAATTTTTTGGGGAACCCCTGAAAAAAACTTTTTTTTTGCAATTTTGCTCTAGAATAAAAAGGAAGGTTTTTTTGACAATATTCCCAAAGGGGAATTGAAATTGGGAAAAATATAAGTGGTAGAGAAAACGACTTTTTTTGGGGGTTTGGGGTTGTCTTTTCTTTTGAATTTTTTTGGACTAAGAAGTTTTTTACGTCCCCTTTTGGGGAAATTTCCCCCTCACTATTTTTTTAAAAACCCATTTGGGGAAATGCCTCTTCACTTGGGTCTGTTTTCCCGCCTCCTTTTCATAGGTGGTTTTGGACTGAAGGATTGGAACAGTTTTTCTTAACCCTTTGTCATTTCCCCCAACGGTATGGCATTTATAAAATGGGGGGGTTTGATGGGATTTTTGCATTTTAAAATGGATTTCGAGCTGTGTTTTTTTCTTTATGGGAGAATATCCATTTAACCCAAAATTTGCCAAACAATAGTGATGTCCGGGAAAAATTAAAACTCTATTTTCATCCACTTTTTGGTAAAGCTCAAGTTCATATGTTTTTGGGTTTAAAAAATTTGGGAACCAAAATCCTGAGTTGTTGGAAATTTCCCTCCCCACTTCAGGGCAGGTCGTCTTTAAAAACGCCATACCACCTGATGGGGAAAAAAAAAAGGGACAGGGGGGGGTGGGAAAAGATATCTTTTCCCCCCAGGCCAAACTTTGTAAATTTTGGGCCCGGGGAAAGGAGAAAATTCTTGCCCCCTTTGGTGCCCCGCCCCTTTGGGAATTAAAAAACTTCCATCAAAGAAAAAGTAATTAGGGGCAAAGGGAAAAATTCGAAAACTTAAAACCACAAAGTCAATAAAAAAAAAAGAAAGAAAAATTAAATAAAAACGACCCAATTTTTGCGATCTAAAAAAACATCTAGGGCTAGATGGTGTGGGTATCGTGGATTAAAAAGGGCCCACATCAAATTTTCATAAACAAAACATTAGGAAAACATGTCTAGTTTCACATTCCGGGGCATAAAAAGATTTTAATGGCCCAAAACCCGTGGCGGAGATCACAAAAAAAAAAATTTTGGGCTGGGAAAACCCTGGGGGATTTTTAAAACTAGGTACAAAGCCCACCGGGAGGATTAAATAAAAAGTTATGATCAAATTACCCGGTATGAATTAATTAGTTTAAGCACTCCGTATTTAAATTTTAGTTATTTTGTAATTTTTTAATTCTTTTTGGGAGCATATGTTTTTTATGTAGGTTTACGGCCCTGATTGCTTCACTTTGCCCGGATTTTGGGTTTTTTTAAATTCGTGCATTCGATTCAGAGTGTGCCATGAAAAGGAGGTATACCCCCCAAAAAACCCCGTGGGGTCCCATGCGATTGTGCTTTGTTATGTCCGATAAATTTTTAATTTTATAGGGAAAATAAATCTAGGGAAAATTTTTTTTTCACTTCAAAAAAGGTGTACAGGGTTTGGATTTTCTTTTTCTTTTACCCATGGGGGAAATTAAATATTTATAAAAAAAAGTGTAAAAAAAAATTTGAAAATCTGTTTTTTTATATTTTTGGTTCATCAAAGTACCCCGCCTTTTGTTTGGTTACTGTTTTGGGCCCCAACTTTTGGGGCTTTTCTCTTGATGGCTTCAAGAGGTTGTCACCAAAATGGTTTTCATTTTCCGGTGGCCCTTTTCAGGTTTAAAAAGTGGGATTTTTTGGGCCTTATAAAGGGGGTTTGGGCCCATATTTTGGGTGTTCAAAAGTCAGGTGGATCCCACAGCTGATGTCTACTGAATGGACTGTTAGAATCTCTATTTTGGAAAAAAAAAAGGCTAAGTAAAAAAAAACGAAGGGGCCCCTCATTACTTTAAAAAATAAAGGTCCGTCAGCCCGAAAAATTTGGGGGAATTTTGAAAGTTTTCCCCAAAGTGCAGTGGCAAAAACCTTTAAGGCTACAAAGAAACGGCTCCCCCATGAGGACCGCACCGGGAAAGGAAGAGCAAGAGTCACCTGCTGGGAGGATAAGTTCATCCAAGTCCCCAACCTCGAAATCGCGGTTAACAGCAGCTCAGATTAGGCCAGGTCAATGCCCCACAAAAGTTCTAGCGCAGGGCACATTTTCTACAACAATGTTAAGGGGGGGAAAGTTGCAGGGAGGCCTTCATGGTAAAAAAAGCTGCTAGGAAAACCCCTATTTTAAAGGGAAAGGAAAAAAAGGGAGAAAAGACTTGTTTTGGGTAAAGAAAAACAAGGAATGGACATTAGGGCCAGTGGAAATCTGTGCTTTGGTCTGATGAGTCAAAATTTTAGATCTTTATTCCAACCACCGTGTTGTGCGTGCAGAAAAGGTGATCGAAAAGGACTCTTCATGCCTGGTTCCCTTGTAAAACATGGAGGTGGGGGGGTGATGGTGGGGGGGTTTTCTTTGCGGTTAAAATGGTTTTGGGAAATTTTATTCAAAATTGAAGGAAAACTTTAACCGCCTGGTTACCACGAAACTTGAAAACAGCATGCTATTCCATCCCGGTTTGCCTTTTTGTTTTGGGCCCTTTCCCTTTTTTTTCAAAAGGACAAGGAGAGTGAGGGGGTTTTACACCAGAAAAACCCTTTGGGCCCCCACAATCACCAGACCTGAACCCAATCGAGTGGTTTTTTGGGGTGAGCTGGACCGCAGAGGGAAGGGGAAAAGGGCCAGCAAGTACTAAGCATCCTGGGAAAAATCCTTCAAGACTGTTGGGGGGAACCCTTTAGGGGGACTACCTCTTGGGGGTCTTTAAAAGAATGCCAAAAGTGTGGGAAAGCAATTTAATTTAACGCAAAAAGGGGGCTAATTTGAAGAACCTTTTAAAAAATGACATATTTTTTAGTTTCAACTTTTTTTGATAAGTATATAATTTTCCCCTTGTGGGTTTAAATTTATGTTTTTATGCCTTCAGGGGGAACTCAATTTTTATAGTCATGGAAAAACAGAAACTGTTGGAATGAGAGGTGGGGTTTCCCAAACCCCCTTTTTTTCTGTTCTGATATTTTTTAAAAAAGGGAAAAAAAAAAAGGCAAAAAGGATTAAAAAAAAAAAAATGAAATTTTTTTTTTTTTTTTTTTTTTCAAACCTTGCGTCCTTAAAAAAAATAAAAAATAATAAAATAAAAAAAAATGCTTGGCACCCCCTTGGGTTAATTTTTGCTAAAACAAAGTTTGGGTTTTTCAGAAACCCTTTAAACTGGGGGGGAAAAAAGGGGGTTTTGTGGGGGAGCCCTTTGGGCTTTTGGTTCACTTAATCCCCCATGCCCTTTTAATTTCAGACCCAAGTTTCTCCTTACTAATCTAAATTTTTATTTCTGCGAGGGTAAATTATTGTTCATTTTAAAGCGCCATTAATCCCCCGATGCTGTACATTTGAGGGGGTTAAAGACTTGTGTCAAACAAAATGGGAATGCAACAATTTAAAGGGGTAAAAAACTGGGCAGAGGGGGGAGGACCCCGCCCCCTTTTGGCTTACAATCTACAAGGAAGGAGGAAAGTGACAAAAGGTGAGGTGCAGACTTGTACGTGCGGTGGTGTAGGGGCAGTGGGATTATTGCAGGTTATAGGCAATCCTGAAGAGGTGGGTTTTCAGGTTGCTTTTGAAGCTAGTAAAAGTGAAGCAGAGAATTTTATTTTAATCCACTTTCAAAATGGACAAATACAATATTCTTCAACAAAACCTTTCTGCTTTTCAGTACACTTCGTCCATCTGTCAACAAGTTTCCGTATTCCCTTATTAAAAAATGTTTTCGGCTGAGCTGCGAGCCACAAATGCACTGCTGTCTTCACCTCTTCATTAGATGTGAATTTTCGCCCTTTTAGAACTTCTTTCGGGGGACCATACAGTTGATCGCTCAGTGGGGCAAGATCAGGACTATAGAGAGGATGCTTTAACACCGCAAAATTGCGTTTTTGGAGAGTGTTGTCAGTATGGGCAGTGGTGGATGTGCATTGTCATGTGACAACACCATTAGATAGCAGCCCCTCCTTTTTTTTTCCTTTTTCATTGGTGACTCTTGTGCGACCTTCCTTAAACTTCACCATCGATTAATACACACCTGCACAACAAAACATTTTGTCCATACTGTGCAAAAAGTGTACACTGAATGTCCGCACCATACCTTCAGGCCACAAAAACCAAATCACTGCAGACCGCTCTTTAATGAAAATCACAAGTGATTTCCGTAACGGATCAGTATAAAAGTTTCTTCTAAAAAATCTGCACAAACTTCAGGGCATGGAGGAGATTTCACGCATTTTGGGCGGTATGCATGAAATTTAGTGTGTAACTGCCAAATTTCATGTGCATAATAGCCTAGAATGCGCCTGATTTATAAACCCGCTCTACATATATTGGGCGAGTTCTAGCACTAGTGCGACAGTTCTGGCTCAGGTAAACCACTTTTAAAGTGGTTTACCTGTTCCAGCAGTAATGCGCCTAGAATTGCCATAGCGAAGCTATAAATCTATAGCTTCGTACGGTTCTAGTGCGCCCCGCCTCCCACACGCACCCCGAAATCAGGTGCATTACAAAGTGCCGCTTTAGCTCTGTAATGCGCCTGATAATGGCTTTCGGGAAGCATATCAGGTGCAGCCCCGTTGGCTTCCCTGAAGTCGGGCTGAAAATACGCAAGTCTTCTGGCGCAGCTCCGTTCATACGTGTCCTCCTTTGTGTCAATACAAATGGATTCACTTGTGAATTATTTAATGATCCAAGCTTTATACTCTTCCCTTGGATTTCTTTAAAAATCAAAAGTACAAAAGTTTAATTATCAGGTTTTATTATTGCTTTTATGCCACATAACATGTCTCAAGATACAGATTATCAAAATGTCACGATTAAGAAAAGGGTGTCTGTTTTATGAAAAGTCACCAAGTATTGTATTGTGGGTGTTTTTACTGTGCAAGTTAAGCTTTGTTTGCTGGTTTTGAGTAAAAAAGGGAAGACTTTTTTTTTCCCTGCATTCTCATCCTAGTTATCTAAAAAGGCATAAAACTGCTCTGTGTCAACAAAACAAGCGCTTTGTAAAGGGTTGTGAAACAGATATTTTAAAAGCTTTGTGATTTTTTTTTTTTTTGTGGCTACTCAAAATAGGTGTGCAACATTGATAGCTCGGATCTTTAGTATATTGAAGATATTCATAGTCTGAAAAGAAATATAAATTTTTAGGCTTTCAGCTTTTGAATATAAACAATATTTTGATCACAGAAGTGCATGCGTCACTACATTGTATTGGTGAATGCAACAAATTATCATGGCATATTAAAATAAATATTTTGTCACGTCAAAAGGATCTGTCATTCTTTCTACTGTTGCCCTATTAGCTGGTTATAGGTTGGAATCCTGCAATATTTTTGTCTGCAGCACTGCTGATTAAATGCAATACAACAGTGTACTACTTAATTAAAGGGGGGGTTGCCATCTCACATATTGGTAGGTTATGTCAATGTGTTGTAGGCAGGGTCAAAATGACCTACAGGGGAGCAAGAGAAACCCCTAGTGGGCCCTTTGCTTTTCAAGGAAAAAGGCAGGGAAAGTTGGGCAGAGTGCAAGAGTTATGTACAATAGCTTTGGTGTGGGCCTCCAGAATCAATTACAGTGGTGGCCCCTGTCCGATATAGGTGCGGTTCCCAGTGGTAAATACCACCAATCTCCGCAATAGGCGCCCAATAGTCTCCGTACAGAATCAAGTCGGTTGTGCTTGCGCACTACTCTCCATTATTTTGTGTGTGAGTTCCAAGTAAAATTGAGCTTGTTCGGCTGTACACGAAATGCCCATGGAACAGAATAGAGAGGAAGGCCAAGCATGACTTATTCTACATTCTGTATGGAGGCTTTCCTTACTCGCTACCACAACAGCTAAAGGGAAGACGGAGGGAGAGAGTTCCCTCTGTCACCATCAACCACTCTGCGACATGATTGCAGAGTGCCAGTGACTTCTATGGCAACCCGGAAGCCTATCAAAGGCTTCCGGGATGCCAGTGATGTCATCACGCCCAGCAGTGATAGCCAGGCATAGTGATTGACAGATACAATAGATAGAAGTACAGCAAAATGCACAATACACCTGTAGATGAGATCCCTGAGGGGTGTTGAATCGAAAATGGGGTGACTTCTGGAAAGTTGTACCTGTTCTGCTACCTTGGGGGCTTTGCAAAATCTGCTTTCCAAAAGTCAAATAGCGCTCCCTTCCTTGTATGCCCTGACATGCACCCAAACAGCAGTTTACACCCACATATAGGCTATTGCTTGTATGAAATTGTGCAACACATTTAGAGGTGTTTTTTTCCCCCAGGGTTCTTTGTGAAAATTAAACCTTTTTAGATCAAACTATATATTATTGGAAAAAATTAAATGTTCCATTTTTGCAGCCTAACTCCATACACCTCCGGATTTACTACTTAAGGGATGTAGTTTCCCAAATGAGGTCTTTTTTATGGGTGTTTACAAAGTTTTAGTACTTCAGGTTGTCCACAAACCTGTAATGACGCCTAATGAAAATGAGACCCAAAATCCAGTGTTTGAGGTTTGGTTGAGCAAATAGTGCTTTAAAGGCCCATATGGGATTCTCTAAAAAGGGCAGAATTGGGGGGAATTATAGGGGTTTGCATTTTCCTGGAAATTTTTCTGTGTCAGTGAATAATGGATACAAATTTAAATTTAAAAATTTCCTTTTTTTTGCAGATTTTTACCTCCACTTTGCTTTATTTTCTGTGAAACACCTAGAGGGTTAACAAACTTTCAAAATGCTTTTTTGAAATATTTGGGGTGTAGTTTTTAGATGTGTCATTTTATTGGGTTTCTTACTAGTTATCCCCCCTAGATTTACCAAAGGGGATGTGTTGTCTTTTGAAAAAGATGTCCCTCCGTAGGGGTATGTATGGGGAGACCTAGTGCTTCCACTTATGCAAATTTGCTCCTGGGCTGGTGGGAGAACACAGTCGACTTCTCCAATACCACAGAAAATGCCACTGATATCTTAATGTGGGCATGGTATATTGATATCATCTTTTTCCTGTGGCTAAAGAACTTGGAGAGCAGTTCCGGCATGGTTTTGATACCCCCATATCCTGATATATGCAAAAAGCAAGGGTGGCAAACCTGAATTGCTAAACTTCCAGGGTATTAATGTTGTGGAGCCACCAGTATGAGGGGATAATTGACAACGTTTTATCCTACAGAGTGTGCAAATGGATACACAGACTTCATAGTGTGGATCCTCATGGCCTCAATGAAACATTGACATATGCATGCTTTTTTTTTTTTTATATAAATACTGTTAGTCTAGATTGGATTGTGACCTATATGGAACAATTTTTACTTTTTCCCAAAAGGAAACTTAAACTCTTCAGTTTAAACTTTAAAACACAAAAAAGAAACTTTTATTATGTAGAAACTTAACCTTATACACACATTTAAAAACTGATTTCAACCTTCTTTATCCCGTTCTACTTCAAAAGGGAAATAGCTCCTTTTCTTTATCAAGTCTGTGGAACACCACCTATTAACAGGAAAACATTATATATACAGAATTTACGAACCCCCGTAAGGGATCCCAAGTTATTGGGCAGTCATTAGGGGGGCGAATTTTCAAAAATTCGATTCGGTCACTTCCCCAAATTTTCCGACAAAATTCTTTTTCGTCCGAATTACTTCGGCACGAATCGCGTAAAAAGCGGCTTTTTCCGGCTGCACAGAGCCTAGGGTGCTTTTTAGAACGTTGTCCCATCTTAAATTGCGGGGAGGGGGTTTGGGTTTCTTCTTACAATGTTGGTTTTAGTATGACACGCACATGACTGCCGCGTCTTAGAATGCTTCCATAAAATGCGGGCACTTTTGGGGGAAAAACTGACCAAAAAACTGAAGCAGGAAGTGTTGATAAAGTCATGGCAGAAAAGTGGAAAAAAAAAATGGAGTAGGTGGAAAACTTTAGTGACGAGGTGGAGGTGACGGCGGCACCCCACAGCGCATGAGGTCGGGGACGTGGCACAAACTTTTTGGAAGGGGCAAAAAACGTCCCCGGGGCCGCAGATGGCCAGGGACAGGTGGGGGTCACGGTGGCAGCAGCGAGGTCAGGCAGTGCAATGAAAAAAATTCTCTGGCAAAAAGGGTAGGCCAAAGAGTGGTCAATAAAGTGTGGAGGGAGGGCAGGAGCAACAGCAGCAGAAAAGGGTTTCGGGACAGGGCACAATGACACAGTGTGGAGGGCCGGCGCAGCCACATAGAGATGAGGTCGACAGTGGAAAAGGAAAAATTCTGGGGGGGCAAAAACAGGAGTAGGCCACAGGTGGAGGGCACGGCAGCGCCACGGGCAGATGAGGCGACAGTGGCACAATGAACGTGTGGAGGGCACAGGAAAGTCACAGCAGCACAAGGGGTCAGAGAGTGGCAAAAATGCATTCTGAGGTGGAAAAAATAGTATTGGCCACAGAGCGGCACAATGACTGAGAGCGGAGGTCAGGCGGGCAGCATGAGGTCAGGCAGTGGCAAAATGACATTTGGAGGTGGCAAAAAAGTCCGGGCCCGCGAGTGGCACAAGAAAGTGTGGATGTCACGGAAACAGCAAAGAGAGCGATAGCAATGAGTGGCAAAATAAAGGGTGTTGAGGTGGGTGGAATCCCGTCCCGGGTAAAGACGGTGGTAGGCAGATGGAGAAACTATCGCAGATTGTGGGCTAGGCGGGTGGCGGCATAAAATAGGGGCTGGGGAGTTTTTAAAACCCAGAGACCCCTAAGGCATTGGGTTTGGGGAAATCCTGGCCGATCCACCCCCGATTCATCTTGACAAAGGTCAGTCTTTTAAAAATTTTTCCGTGGACAAGTGGGTTTTTTGGGGGGAAAAGGGCCCCCGCCGAAATGACACCGCCTGATGCCATTTTACTGGCCGGGCAGGACGTTCCCCCTGCAAATCGCAAGTTTCGGCCACACATCCAGTTTGGTGCCCGTAGTCCGGGATCTTCTAATGGGGGGAAGAGTGCTGTCCAAGTAGGCCCCAAAAACCTGTTGGTTCGGGGAATGCTCCTGCCCTGCTGCGTGGTGTGCCCTCCTCTGGCGGGTAAAGGGAAAAAGCTGCTCATTAGTGACTCCAGTTAGGTTACTGCTGTGGGCTGGTCTGCTCCTACCCCCCCCTTCCCCCAGGCCGCGGCAGGGGTAGTGAGCGCTGAAAAAAACCCCCCGGTCAGCCTGTAGAGGGGGACGATGCCGCACATGGCAGGGCCAATGTTTTAGGGGGTTTTTCCATAGTATTTGATTTTGTCTTCCCTCAAAATAGGGGGAAAAAGGCCCCCTTTTTGGCCCGGGGTAGCGAGGGTCCAAAAGGGGTGGGGACCCAAAAAGTACCCCTCTGCGGATGTGACTATTCGGCTGTCATACCAGGCAAAAAGCTTGCTGTGGGAAATCTGACAAGTGACTCCAGGGAGCCCTGCCCCCTTTTCCCATGTTACTGCCGGTGTTGGGAGTTCGCCCGTCTTCCTCATTCATCACCTCCTCCAGTGTCCTGCCCCTCTTTTGTCCCCGGGTGAAAATACTCTTTTTCACCGAAAATGCTTTGCTCCAATGTCCTCCTCCTCCTCCTCCCCTTTCGTCCCCACCGGACTTTTTTTGGGCCCCCGGGAGATGTAGTCCCCAATTCCAGTCCCTGCCCAGACGATTTTTCAGCATTGTTCCAGGAATGAAGCATGGAATGGTTAAATTCACCCCGTGTCCTGGCGGAAAATAAGGGGGCCTCCTCGAAGGGCCCTCAAAAAAACGGCGGGTCACAAATGAGCTGCCCTGGCTGACAAAAATTTACACAGGGGAGTACTTCTTTTCCCCCTGGATCTCAAAAAATCGTTAAGGCCTTCTCTGTTCATACAGTGGGTTTCCAACATGTGCGGGCTGGAATTCCAGCGGGGGAAAAATCGCATATCAGGCGTGTTGGGGGAGGGTTCTGCCGCTGAAATCGAGGAGGGTGTTCTGGTTTGTACAAATGGATAAAGTGATGCAAGTTTCGGCCTTTTTCGAATGTTTAAAGATGGGTGGAACTTCAGGACCTTTTTACAACCAGATTGAACCTCCCCAATGGGGCGCAGGGCCATCCCTCCTCCCGGTTGCAGCGCGGACCCATGTTCCCCCATTGCCCGCACCATTTTTCCGATTTGCAGTTGGGCGGGGAAAAGCCACCAATCGTTTTTCTTGCTGCTGAGGGAGCAGTTCCTCCCCTGTGTGACTTCTTGCCGAGGCAAGTAGGTGTAGAACTGCGTGACACCGTGTGCCCTACCTTTTGGTATGATGGAGCGTACTTGTGGAGGCTGAGATGGTGGTGGTGGTGGAGGAGGAGGGGAGGGGGACTTGGCGCAGGAGCAGCAGTTTGACAAGTGGGGAGAAAGGGCGTCTCCTGTCCAAATTGTGGTGGCCCGGGGAGGGGAAAACATTCACCCCGTGGGCCCTAAAGGCATGTATGGCCCTGACCGAGTTCAGCTGAGTTCCGCGCTGCCTGTACTTGGGAAAACGAAACTCAAGGACTGACCCACTTTCTGTTTAATATTTATGAAGTGCGGTACTGCCTTTTTGGGAAAAAAAAATTACGGGGGTTGGAACTCTCCATCTCGGCTCGGAAAGCCATTAGTTCTTGAATGGTGCAGAGTCCCCCATTTGGAAAGGGAGGGACTGCAGTACCAAAAAATGGACAGGACACGGTCAGCTGCTGAACCCTTAGGATGGTTGGAGCATACTGTTGCTCTTTACTCGCTCTCTGAAGACTTTTGGGCCATGGTAGCGAGGGCAGGAGCTCTGGGCCCCGGGGGGATGTAAAGAAAAAGCTGCCTTCTGCAGAGGTTTGGTGGAGCCTTGATGGGTAAATGGCTTTTTGTGCCACTGGCCCTGCTGTGTGCAGCGGGGGGATGGACCCCACATCTGAGCCCCGTTTCTCCCGGGCCCCCGGATGGGGGCTATGTGTTGACGAGGGCCCTTGTGCCAACGTTAGCTCCCTGGCCCCGTTAAATTTCTGCCACGATTCTCATATTCCATATTCGGTCCTCGGTGTCTTGCAAAGAACTGCCACACGCCCCAGTAGTGATTTTTCCGCCAAGTCCGAAATGAGTGATATGCCGCCGTTTTCCTCGTGGCCCCCGTGCCGCTACTGTCTTGACCTGCGAAGCGGGTTTTCTCCCGTGGCCGCTTTGGCTCCGTCAATGTGCTAACCCTGTGATCAGGCCCCACAAACCCCCGCTGGCTGCGCCGTGCCCGACGGCAAGCTGAGCCCTCTTCTCTGACGATGATGAAGCCCTTGCTTCACCCCGGTCCAAGGCGGGGGGTACATCATACTATTTTTGTTTATGTCACTATTCTCATTTCCCCGGGCTTGGTAAGCCGGGGGACCTCTACCCATGACCCCCATGCCACCCTTCCACATTTTAATTTGCGCCTACTGCAAGAAGTGGGGGGTTTGGCCCCCTTTCTTTGCTGCCAAGTAGCTGCTGATGCCCCCCTCAAATTGTTCATCCTCGCTTATAGTGGGCTGAGCCGACCCAAAATAGATCCCTGGTGAGGGGGTGGTGGGCAAAAGGCGGGTGAGGACGGGGGGGCCCCTGACCGCTCCCGGGCCTGCCAATAAGTGTTGTGTTGGGTTCCCCCCCGACCTTTGGTGGGGGTTTTAGATGAAAATTTGGGGGGAAGAGGGTGACCTAGTCAACCCAATCAAGAAACCTTGGGTTTTGAAAAAAAACAGGCCGTAGATGCAGCGGGTTGTGGCCTAAACCCAGTGCCCCTGCTGCGAGTCCCCTTGCTGTGCGCGCCGGGCCCGTTTCGAAATGTTTGTGCCCTGCCCCTGCAGTTGCAGAGCTGCACCTCTCTGTTGACATACTGTTTGTTCAAATGTACGACCTGTTGATGAAGTTTCGGAATGATAATATACACCCCGTTTTTGTCCCAAAAGAACCAGTAACAAGCTTGGGTACCCTTGGATATAAATTTCGTCCACAAAAGGCAGGAAAAATTTTTTTTGTTTGTCGTTTAAAACAAGTGTGTTTTTTAAATGTAAAAAACAAACAGGTTAAATTTCCTTCGCTTGTGAATTTGCTCAAGAAAATGTATATTTTCGGTGTTTAAAAAGACGGTTTTTTTTGTCAGCACAAGCAAAAAAACGCTTAATTTAACCCCCGGATGTAAAAAGCGCAATAGAATTTTAGCCACCCCAAAAAAGTAGTTTGTAGCGTATTCAATGGGGTATTTTTACGCAAACAAAAAGAGATAAAAAAGTAATTAAACCCTTTTCTTGGAAATTTGGCTACCAAAAAAAAAATATTATATTTGGGTTGAAAAAAACGGTTTATTTTTTTTCAGCACACCAGCAAAAACAACGTTAATTAACCCCTGGATGTAAAATTTCAATGAATTGGCACCCAAAACTAGTAGCTTTGTAGCGATTACAATGGGTATTTTTAGAACACAACAAGGATAAAATTGTAATTAACCTTTGCTTGTGAATTAGGTACCAAAAAAAAAAAAAATATATTTTGGGTTGAAAAAAAACGGTTTTTTTTTTGTCAGACAGCAGCAAAACAACGTTATTTTAACCCCTGGTGTAAATTGCGCAAAAGAATTGAGCCACCACAAATGTAGCTTTGTAGCGTGTTACAAAGGGATTTTCTACGCACACAACAAGAGATAAAATTGTAATTCCCCTTTTCTTGTGAATTAGGTACAAAAAAAAAAAAATATATTTGGCGTTGAAAAAGGGGCGGTTTATTTTTGTCAGCACACCGAAAACAAAGCTTAAATTTAAACCCCCCCCGGGTGTAAAT
Organism: Phyllomedusa bahiana; assembly: GCA_025379985.1. Classification (NCBI taxonomy): domain Eukaryota; kingdom Metazoa; phylum Chordata; class Amphibia; order Anura; family Hylidae; genus Phyllomedusa; species Phyllomedusa bahiana. Next base: position 3,249 of record JAODAL010016626.1, on the reverse strand, counting down.
TGCCAATAGAATTGAGCCCCACAAATAGTGCTTTGTAGCTATTCAATTGGGTATTTTTCGCAACAAAAAAAGATAAAATTGTAAACCTTTGCTTGTGAATTAGGCTACCAAAAAAAAAAATTTTATTTGGCGTTGAAAAAAACGGTTTTTTTTGTCGACACCCGCAAAACAACGTTAATTAACCCTGGTGTAATTGGCAATAAATGGCCACCCCAAATGTAGCTTTGTAGCGTGTTACAAGGGTATTTTTCAGCCACCAAAAAAGGATAAAAAATTTAATTAACCTTTTCTTGGTTAGGCTACCAAAAAAAAAAATATATATTTGGGTTGAAAAAAATTGGGTTTTTTTTTTCAGACACCCCGCAAAAAAAAGCTTAATTTAACCCCCGGATGTAAATTGCGCAAAAGAATTGAGCCACCACAAAATAGTAGCTTTTTAGGTATTACAATGGGTTTTTCTACGCAAAACCCAAAAGAGATAAAATTGTAATTAACCCTTTTCTTGTGAATTGGCTACCAAAAAAAATATATTATTTGGGTGAAAAAGACGGGTTTATTTTTGTCAGCCCCACAGCAAAAAAAGCTTAAATTTAACCCTGGATGTAAAAATTTCGCAATAGAATTGAGCCCCCACAAAATGTAGCTTGTGCGTGTTACAATGGCGTATTTTCTAAGCCACAAACAAAAGATAAATTTTTAAATTAAAATTTGTTGTGAATTAGGCTACCAAAAAAAATTTTTATATTTGGCGTTGAAAAAGAGGGTTTTTTTTTGTCAGCACACCCAAAACAACGTTTAAATTTAACCCTGGATGTAAATTTCGCAATAGAATTGAGCCCCCCCAAATAGTAGCTTTGTAGGTATTAAATTGGGGTATTTTTAGCCACACAACAAGAGTAAAATTGTAATTAACCCTTTCTTGTGAAATTTGGCTACCCAAAAAAAATTAAAAATTTTTTGGGGTTTAAAAAGACGGTTTATTTTTGTCGCACACCGCAAAACAACGCTTTAAATTTAAACCCTGGTGTAAATTGCGCAATGTTGAGCCCCCACAAATAGTAGCTTGTAGCGTGTTCAATGGTGTATTTTTTTTCGCCAAAAAACAAAAGATAAAATTGTAATTTAAAATTTGCTTGTGAATTAGGCTACCAAAAAAAATATATATTTTGGGTTGAAAAAGACGGTTTATTTTTTTTCAGACGAGCAAAAAAGCTTAAAATTAAAACCCCCGGTGAAATTGCGCAATAAATTTAGCAGCAAAAATGAAGTGTTTTGTATTGTAAAAACCCCGGGTTTTTTTAAAAGAAAAAACAGGAACTGGTTAGACCCCCTTGGATAAATTTAATGTTAGCGCGGATGGAGACATGGATTTTTAGATCCAAAACCCAAAAAATCGAAATAGAACTTCAGAGAACGTTCTGAGACAAGTGAGACACCCCCCAAAAAAACGCTGTGTAAAAACAGTTCTTCAGAAAGCGCTATCACCCCCGAGCACCCTTCCCTGTCAGTACAGTGAGAGGAGTGTGAGCTCCAGGGCGGCCCCGGGCTAATAGTGCGGGTGAGTCACAGAATCCCGCCGGTTTGATTGGCTCATCTCTGCACATGTTGCGGTTGCCCTTCTTCCTCCCCTTGGGGGCTTTTTCCCTGTAACACCATGTGCTGCAGCCATTTTTAATGAAAAACAACCTTCGTTCCCCCAAGTACCCAAAGTTGATTTTTTTCCGAACCGAAGTTTTCTGAAATTCTAAAAGAATTCCCCTTCGTTAGAAAACGATTCGCCCATCTCTAGCAGTTCCCTAATTGTGGGAAAAAAAAATAAGGGTTTTCCCTTTTGATCCCTCGCAGCGGGTGCACTTTTAGACAGGGTGAAAATCACAATTTAAAATGTATGCCTGACCTACCAACGTTTCACAGCAAACGGCTTATCGGGATGGGGTTTGGGCCCCATGTGGTTAAGTCATTTCTTTATTCTTTTTTAGGTCCCCCCCTAACAGGGCTCCCCAATTGCCACCAGGAATCAAAAAAACCCCATGTGATTTTCACCTTGTTAAAGTGTAGCCGCTGCAGAGGGTCTCAAAGGAAACCGTATATTTTTTTATGCCCATAGATTGGGGATGACTGCCCCAATAGGTTTTTTGGGTTCCCCTAAGGGGTTGTAAATTGTGTATTAAAAGGCTTTCTTTAGTAGGGGGGGTTCACCAGATTGAAAATAGTAAAGGGTTTTTTTTAAAAGTAAAAAGGGGAAAAAATTGGGTTAAAAATCTTTTTTTAAATGTTTTTTGGGGTTAAGGTTTTGATAATAAAAGTTTTGTTTTTGTTTTTATGATTGGGAATGATGGGTTTTAAATTTGCCTATGGCAAAATGTAAATAGTGTAAAAAGTCCTCGTTCCTTGCGAGTTTCCCCCATTTTTTTGGAGTATTTGACTATTTGGGCATAAACCCTGTCCCAAGTCCCAAAGTTTTAGTCTTTCCTTTAACTAGGTTGGTTTTTTCTTTATATGTTAATAAAATAATACGCCAATAACTCTTCAATTTTGACTGTTGTATCAAATATACCCCAGTCTTATCCTCCTGGTTTGTCACTTTAGGCATCCTTGATATATTTATTTGCCGTCACTTTATATGTGTACTCTGACATGATTGTGATATGTGGATGGGCTGAATAGTCTCGTCTTGCCACAATATGACCTTTTGATGATGTCTTTTTTTTTTTCCATCCCCAAAAAAATAAATTGCATACATCAAAAGAATGGGCCCCCCCTTTTTCCTTTGTTGGGTTTTTATGAGTAATTCCATCCTTTATTATAGATAAAACATCATGCATATCTGAATATGGTGTCATTGTTCTAATAAAAAGGTGGAATATGGGTATTGAAAATGATGTGACCTCTGTAGCTGTGCAAGCCCCCATTGCGCTGCAATTGCGCTCGAATTGCGAGCCCGGATTTGGGCTCGAATTCCGGATTGAATAGGGGGGGGGGCGTGGGCCCCCCCGGCCCATAGATTACATTTCCACGGGCGTTTGCGCCTGGGAAAAGTGCAGGTCACTTTCTACCCTCTGGGGGATTTTGCCGAGCGGGAGGAGCGACGGGAAACCATGTTCTCTGTGAGAAAAGGGGGTTTTCCCTAATTACTGCGAGGATTGGGCCCCTATGCGGCAAATCCGGGGCAGTACGGCGCCAATCCGCGGGGAAATAAGCCCTGTGAAAGGCCCCTAAGGTCCAGTTGTCCTCCTTTTTTCTCGGGTT